>OW026521.1:45153532-45156032 GCA_932274085.1 Protocalliphora azurea
AATCCAGAAGACGAGGAATTTGGAGGAGGACGCGATATCCCAATGCATATCGGTAATACGCGACATGCAGCAAGCGTTTAAACGCCAAAAGAATATTAGCAGTGAGGTCAAGACTGGAGTTGCAAAAATATCCGAGTTATTGGACGTCACGCTAAACTACAGACGTACTTGGCAGGCAGCGGAAAAGGAGAAAGTGTTTTCGAAACATTCCAAGAAGGCTGCAAACCAGCAGATACCAGTCGTCGCAACTCCTGTGACGAAAATCCGGAAACGATTGGCTACCAGCCCTGTTGTGTCAGCAAGCAGCAAAAGGGCTAGGGCAAAGGAACCCACTGGAGACAGGATGGAGATCTCTGAAAAGGGAGATGAAAATTGGAAGACTGTCACCAAGAAAGATAGAAAGAGGAAGCCGAAGGATAACTCATCCAAGCCCAACAAGGGAAAAAAGCCAAGACTTCAACGTGCAAAACCAGAAGCGGTGATAATCAAACCCGCAGGTGTTCACAGCTACGCAGAAGTACTGAAGAACCTACGTAGTAAGATAACGACTGATGATTCAGTCAGGATAAAGTCTGTAAGGAAAACGCAGAGTGGAGCCATCCTGCTGGAAATCGGTAGAGGGCAGCAGGTTAAGCCGGAGTTTCTTCAGCAGCTGAGGAATACTATCCGGGATACAGCCTCCGTGGCGGAGATAAGGCCGAAAGCTACGATAGAGATACAGGACCTTGATTTGATGACACTCAAAGAAGAGGTGGAAACGGCAATTCTGAAACTGCTCACTGTTCCAGAGGAGCAGATTCAGACGAGGATCACGGCACCGAATGTACGAGAACAGGTACGGGCTTTCGTTACATTATCGGCGGAAAGTGCTGCCAGACTTATTGAGATTGGCATCGTAAAAATCGGATGGATTCGAGCTAGGATGAGATTGTGCGAAAATATCAAAAGGTGCTATCGTTGCCTTGGGATGGGACACACTCAAGCAAACTGTTCCGGCGTGGACAGGAGGGATAGGTGTATCAGATGCGGACAGCCTGGGCACAAGATAAGAGATTGCAATGCAGCTCCCAAATGCATTCATTGCGTGGAAGCAAAACTGGAGCGGACTGATCACATTCCAGGCTCAAAGAGATGTTCACTAGGCGGAAAATGATAACAGTTCTGCAAGCAAACATGCATAGAAGCCGGACGGCAGATGCGTTGCTTGAACAAATAGCGGTTGAGAAGAAGGTGGATGCTGTCATTATCAGTGAACAGTATAGGCAAATTCGTCGAGGGTCCTGGTACGAGGATGAAACAGGCACGGCGGCACTTTGGTTACCTAGTGGCAGTAAGATTGCGGTCAGACAGCAAGGTCACGGGTGGTGCTACACATACGTACGAACAGGGCAATTTACATTAATGAGCTGTTACATCACCCCAAGTGATATCATGGAGCAATTTAGGATAAAGCTGGATCTAATTGAAGATAAGATTCGAGAAATAGGTGGTGCCTTTATAGTAGCTGGGGACTTCAATGCCAAGGCTGTCGAATGGGGAAGTCCTACAACGAACACACGAGGAAGGTGCATTTTAGACATGGCCGCCAGATTAGGGCTGGTTGTGGCAAATACTGGTTCCGCCACTACTTTCAGAAGACCGGGATGTGAATACACCACGCCGGACATCACTCTAGTGACTGAGAGCCGGACTGCAATGGTTGAAGGATGGAAAGTACTGGAAGACTACACTGGAAGTGATCACCAATATATTACCTTCCAGATCACAGCGCCGACAAACGCCACTCCGACATCAAGAGAGAGGGGCACTCGCAAGTGGAATGTAAGACACCTGGACCCTGGAGTATTTCTGGAAAATTTTGATGGGGCTATAACTGCGACCAATAGTGACGCTGCTTCCTTGGCGAACGCGATGATGCTACGCATAGTTCGAAGCTGCAATGCCTCAATGCCACGCATGATGCAGCACTCGAGAAGACAACCCGTGTATTGGTGGACACCGGAAATAGCTGAACTCAGACGGACATGCCACCGCGACAGAAGGAGGTACACCAGAGCTAGGCGAACCGGCGAAGCTTTGATGGAGGCTGAAGAATTCAGGCGCTCCCGGAAGGCGATGAAACATGCGATAACTAATAGTAAAAAAGCGAAATGGGAAGAACTCCGTGCGGATCTGAACAATAATCCTTGGGGATTAGGCTATAAGATCGTCACGAAGAAGCTACGTGGCAATTCTTCTCTCCCACACCTTGAAAATGTGGATATTAACAGTATAGTAGGAGAATTATTTCCCACACACCCTGTACAGCATGGAGAACAAGATTACCAAATTGATGAGACGCCAGAGCCCTTCACTAGGGAGGAGTTGAGAATTGCTGCTAGGAGTCTTAAAAAGGGCAAAGCTCCTGGCCCTGATGGAATACCGGCAGAGGTGCTCACACTTCTGGCCGAAGAGCGACCAGACGCGATGCTCGAAGTGTACAATGCTTGTATAGCCCAAG
>OW026521.1:45762238-45997238 GCA_932274085.1 Protocalliphora azurea
TAAAAGATAAAACAATACATACACAGAGGTTTCATTTTCATGAAAAGAATTCTTACCCCACTCTATTTAAATATAAAAACGCAAAGGAAAATTTGTTGCTATTTTTTGCTTAAGGAATTTTAAGTTGTATGTTAAACTGTTTTTAACAGAATTTAAAACCTTTTCTAAAGATTCAAACTTATATAAGATGAAAAACGTTTTTCTACGCATGTTGATGATAATGATGATGACATTGTTAAAATAATATGGTTAGACATGCAATGAAAATGTAAAGAAATATATATGTAAATGTTAAAGCCTCAAAACTTTACTAAGGATTTTAAAACGATTAATAGAACCAATTTTAAATATTTTAGAGGAATCTGTTTTACAACTCTAAATTAAAAAGAATTAATTAATAATGTAAAATGAAGATAAAATGGCAATTAAACGATAAGAAAATCTATTTGTACCATACCATAGATTAGGGTTTATTATCATTTTTAATTTTTGGCATGAAAAACTAATTAAACTAAAAATCTGACTTATATAACTTACAATAGGTACTTATTTCATTGGTATGAAATGTTTAAAATTGCTTAAATCTTGAAAGATACATTATATTTTAACCCAAGTTGACCTAGCGTACCCATATGGTAACGCAAACAGCGGTTATATAAAAAGCCATATAACATAGAAAATATTGCAAATTTTGAAAACATCTGAATTACATTTCATCACATGGAAACTTCTTAATAATATTAATATGATGGAAGGTCATTTATGTTCTTTGTTTGAAACCCTCAAAAAATTGTTGTTTGAAATATAAAAAATTAAAGACATGAAAAAGTAATTCATATATTTTTTGACACTACCCAGCAAAAACTTTGCTTTCCTGGTAAGCTAGTAGGTATAATAGGAAACAAAAATAAAATACTTATTTTTTGCCTGAATAACTAGTTATTTTTGTTCGATTTGTCCACAAATTCTTGTAGTTATTTTTAGTCTCTAGGGATACTAAAAAATATGTACCTAAACGAAAATAAAAATAAGAAAAAAAAAACAAAAAAATTTTGCCGTCAGTGAGATTTAAACTTGGACACAAATTAACTATTCGTTATTAATGACTAAAGTCTTACTCAATACACCATCCGCACTTACTTTTCTAAGTGACAAAAACTTTTTTTTAGTATAAAATACCTTTTTAGATATTTTGTTATAAAAGACTAATAGCATCAGAATGGGGTTTAACCAGCAGACTTCTGGTTGCTAATCCATCGCTCTAGCCAACTCATCCATGTGATTGCAATATTACTGTGCTATTATACTATTGAGTACTTATTTATGTAATACTGAGTAAGCCTAATTACCGAGAAACTACTTTAATAAGTAGTTGCCATTACCAAAAACCAAAAAATTTTTGCTGGGTATGTAACCTTTAAGAAAGATATTTTATGATTTTTTATAACCTAGTTTTACTATATTACATTGGTATAAATAAATAAAATATATAAGATATTTTTATCCTTTTTTTATAAACTATATATTTGCGTTACCGTATGCGTGTGCCACGCACTATATAATATATTTTGGTAGTATATTCCTTTGAAAATTTTATCAAGAAATGTAAGTTTTGTTTTGGTATTAAAAGTGTTTTCCCGGAAAATTGTCCTTCAATGAAGCTTTGAAAAACTTGAGAGTGAAAATGATGACTATGTCTGAAATTAGTGATGAAGGCGATGCTGGTAACACTTCTAATATTAGTATTTCCCGTTTAGTCCTCGAAATATTCATTTAAATCAAAATGTTCTTGTTTATAATATTGAATATAGAAGAGAAAAATTGTGAAGTAGAATTTTTACATATTTACTTATGTAGCATTTGTGATGAAATTTTTGGTTAGCCTCATTATAAATATAAAGGAAGTCTTAGTTAATTAGTGTTTAGGAGTTCAATATCTATTTACTACTATGTAAATGATAATAAGTGGATGTCTTCCAACACCCAAAAGCGGATTTGTAACACAATTTGTTTTGGTGATCATGATGAAGGTCATCGTTTAGTATTAACAGCTAAAATAAGACGTATGGGTATGTTTCTCAATACCAAGCTAGAATTTATATTAAATTTCACCTCATCCAGATCAATATGATCATTTCTTTCTTTTTTTTTTTAAATTTACTCATTTTCTTCTTACAAAAGAAATTTCTATGTAGTGCCTGGTGTGATCGTATGGTAACGACCCATTCTTCCCGACCTTGGGGCCGAAATTAAATTTTATATAATAGATAAATCTTCTTAGACCTCATGTATCTACATTTGAAAATTTCATCAATATCTAAAACAAAAAACATTTTATTTTATTTTTTATTCAAAAATTATGATTTATAATGTTGTTTAATATACTTTATAAGAAATTAATGCTTTTTATACCCTACACCACCATAGGTGGTTGGGGTGTTATGAGTTTGTGCTGATGTTTGTAACGCATAGAAAAAGTTATGCAACATCCACCCTAAAGTATACCAATCAACTCTGAATCACTTTTTAAATCAATCTAATGATATGCATCCATCTGTGTGGCTAGCTGGATGGCTGGCTAGCAGGGACGAAGCCTATTGAAATTGGTTGTGATCGGTTCATTATTTCATCTACCCCCCATATAAATGTACCCCGTAATTGTGTTTAAACACTCAAAATATTTTAATGAAATTCAGTGCAAAGAAGTTCGGTTCTGTACCAAATTTTATGAAGATCGGTCCACAATTGACCATAGCTCCCATGTAAATCCCTCTTCCAAAAATCACTTTAACGTTCATAAATCCCATACGAATGTTAGTATCAAGTTAATATTTGACACAAATAAGTTTTATGTAAATAAAAATTACATTGATAATTTTTATGAGGATCGGTCCATAATTTACCATAGCTCCCATATAAACCCACTTACAGGAAATTACTGTAACAGTAACTAAGTTTCATTAATTTAAAAATTGTTGTATTTTGCACATATGTATATTGCATTGAAAATGGTATAAAATAAAGATATCTTGAGGTAAAAGTATAATTAACTTTAAAAAATAGTCATTGAAACCACGATTTATAGCGCGGTAAAATAAAAACCTTTTAAAAATAAACTGGTGGTTTTTAATTGACTGCTTCGATTGATGAGGCCTATCTAAGCTACTATATTGAACCCAATTATGGGTTTCAGTTTTAGTTCACGAAATCATAAAATTATGCAGTTTTAATTTACCTGCCGATATTTAGGAAAACTTGAAAAATTATTAAAATATGTAACTTTAAACAACAATATCTCTGAGACAACTTAAAAGATTTAGAAAATTTAAACTGCATTTAAATTAAATTATTTTCATTAGTAAATAAAAGACGAAAAATAATTTAAATTTAAAAACTGCACTTTAATACAATTGCAATTTTTAGATGCAATTTACCTTAAATACGCTACCCAAAATAAATGAAATGGGATTTGTTTGTTATTTTTGTATTGGAAAAACATGTAAAATTAAATTAATTTCATTTAATTGATAATTTTGTTATCAAACTGGGAAAACAAATGTTGAGGAAATTGGTTGAAAAAAGTATCCAACATTTATTAAAAAAAGCAATTATAAAATTTTTAAGCAAAATGGACTAGCCAAATAGAAATTATAGATATATGTATTTCAAAAATATATTTCTGTCCCACTGTGCTTTGTATAATCTTCTTTTGTCAGAATTTCTGGCAACATCGTTTAGTTCTGGTTAATAAATGTCATTGTTTCTGTGCATGTTTGGCAGGCTTCTAGAACTCGATAAACTCCACGAACCGGAAAATATTTTCGGAATTAGTATGTAATATCTTAGTATATAAATATATGTAAACTTTATTTCTGCTATTTACTAGGTATACCTAATTTGAATTGCCTTTACATTATGGGCATTTTTAAAACACCACCTATGTTTGGGCATCATGTGTTTGTGCTGATGTTTGTAACGCACAGAAAAAATCTGCCAACCCCCATCTTAAAGTATACCGTTCGACTCAAAATCATTTTATGAGTTTGTCTGTCTGTCTCTGACATGCAAACATTGTAAACTACAGATCGCAATTTTGAAGATAATTTAATGGAATTTGCATAAATGCCTACTGTATTTCAAGAACAATCCCTATTGAAACTAGTTGAAATCGGTGCATTATTTCACCTAGCCCCCATAAAAATGCCCCCTGGGAATAGGATTTAATGCCCAAAGCTACCTTAAATATGAAATTTGTTTTATATAAACATTAACCTGAGTATTGAATTTCATAAATATTGGTCCATAATTAACCGTAACTTCCATATAAGTCCCACTTTCAAAAATCACTTTAAAGTGCATAAATCCCACATAAATGTTAGTTTTAAAATAATATTATGCACAATTAAGTTTTATAGAGGCTTAAATCATATTTTCCAATTTCACAAGAATCGAACTACTATTGGCCACAAATTCTAAACATAACACCTTCACCGAAGCTCACTTCGACGCTCTAACATGTTATCATATGATTGGACTGACCAAATATAACATTCCTACTTGATTGATATCCAGTAAATTGTTGCATTTGCATATCTATTTTTTCACAAAGTATATTTTATTATTTTTCTATTTTCAGTTCTAAAAAAAATTTTAGTGAAAATTTGGAAAGTACATATTAAAAATTTTTGAGAATATTACAAAGGGTTTCTATGAATCTGTGTACAGCATATAATTTCCTTTGAAATCCTTTGTGCATGGAATTTGGTATTAAATTTTTTATTTCACAATATTTTTTTTTGATTAACTGCTTTTTCACTTTATTTCCATTAAGCAAAAATTTATTTTACAATAAAAATTTTTTCTTATTAATTTAAATTTTTCAAAAGAAATTTTTAAAATTATAATTCAAATTTAATTTAAAAGCATTGTTATTTGTATATCTACATAATAATTTTGAATTTAATGATAATAAATGTTTTAATTTACCTGTGATATATGACTACATAAATATATAATTTACCTGTAAAGAAAAAAAAAAAAAAAAAAAAAAAAAAAAAAAAAATACATGAATTTATATTGAAGCTGTAGAGTTTTTTAATTAAACTAATAATTAACTTATACCTGCAATAAAATAATCAAATACAAACATGTTATTTGCAGAAACAAAAACAAAATGCAATTAAATGAATTAATTGAATTGGTGAAAATTGAGGTTGCATAATTGGTTTGTTTGGAAAATTAAAATGTTCACTATTTATTGATGGTATTTAAAATGCTTTTAGCATCGATACATACAAATATACATATGAGATGATGATACCATGCTATATTGACCTAACGATTAGATTTTCTAAAAAAATTTCAAATAGATTTTTTTAAAAAAGCCATGTAGTCAAAAGAATATTAATATGTACAATATTATGATAAAAAATATCAATGTGGTAGTTACTCCCTGATATATCACTAAACACTTTTATAAATGTCAATTGGCGAAATTACACATAAAAAAGATTTTATTTTTCATATGTATATAGATTCTAATTAGTAAATTGTGCATTTTTATCTGTTTTTTATGAAAATTTTTAACTTTTTAGTTACTATCCTTTGTTAATTATATGTAAAATCGTTTAAAATGGAAAGAAAATAATTACAAGCAATTTTAACAAAAATATTTTAGTGCTGCCATTATGTATAACATAAGTTAAATAATATACATATGTATGTACTTTGTGTCAATTTCACTTGACTTTTTAGTAGTTAGTTGTAAGAATATCTATGTTATGCTTACTTTCATATATAACAATTTATATTTCGTTTTATGTTGAATTATTATTTATTAAGGTAGCACTGATTTTTATAAACTTCACGATGTTTTTTTTCAAACTGAATGATTAGTTGGGGCTAATTTATCAGATATTTACATAATTTCCTAAAATCTAGGCAAAATTCTAAGAAAATTACCCTAAGAAACTAGAGGTCTAAAATTAAAACCTAGCTTCCGCCGAGAGTAGAGTTTCTCCACGGGAGAAAAATTTCAGAGACTTTCCGGGAAATTATTTTTTTTAAATCCCGGGAATGTTCGGGAATTCTCATTATAGGGCATTCAGACCGACGCGAAATTACGTACTTTCGTGATTTCGGCCGAAATCAAGTTGAAATTACGTAATTTTCCATACATTTTGACACTTGCGAAATTACATAATTTTGTGTAATTTCGGCGAAATTACATTGAAATTACGATGCCCATTTCCGTGCAACTCTGTACATGGTTGGAAAAAAATACTTTTTTTCAACTATGTACTGCATGTTTCAACCGTGAGAGGAAAAAAAACAATTCACAGCTGATCTTAAATTTAAACACAAATCTTAAAATTAATTATTAAAGTGATTTTGCAAAATGAAACCTATCCTTTTTACATTTTTAATTGTTGCAAATTAATAATTTCCAATTTAGTAAGTAATTGTTTCTTATTTGTTTCCATTTCAAAATACTTCATTTACCCCTATAAGAATTTAAAATGTAAACAATAAGTATCAGCTATTCACGAAATTACATCAAATGTCATCTAGCCAGTATGAACACTCTAGATTTCATTTGTAATTTCGGCATGAAATTTCGTAATTTCGCTCCGGTCTGAACAAGGCTTTAAGTAATTTAAGGTTTAATTTTTGTTACATTACTGTATATAAGTATTAATGAATTTATTAACATGTTATTACTTACTAAAATTATTGTACTTTAAAGAAACTAGCTACTATGCTTAATGTTTCCTTTGTCAAAAAAGACTGACATTCATAGGTGTAAGTGCCAGTGGGTTATTAGGATATTTGCGACAGGTTCATGATCTTATCTTGGTAGCTGATTCTATAGAAGTTTCTCCAACAACTTTTTCTAGTAATTCCGACGTTAGAAAACGCTTTCAACTTAAAAAGTCTTTGGAGGATATTGTATCAAGATAGGCGACTATGGATGGAATATCCATTTATGCTATAACTAAAAGCATGAATGGATACATCAAACTTATAGGTTTTGATGTACCAAAAAAGTCCAACACATGTCAGAACATTAAAACCTTTTATGGAAAAATTAAAAATTCAAATTAAACTGGAAATTGTAGTATTTGATAAGTTGTCCAATATTACACAAAAACGATATCGCAACTTATTTTTATACGGCCGAGCTAATAAAATGTATAACTTGAAGTTGGTGTATATTCCTAGAAGATGTAGAGCTCATGAAATCAAAACTATGATTGAGGAATATTTAAAAATGTATGATATAAATTTTGGAAAAACATATTGTGTGTACAGTTTCCGACGGTCCCAACGTTATGAAATCGTTAGTTAAAATAAGCCATGCCATACATCTTACAGTTATGGATGTTCTTTATAAAAGAGACGAAAATTTTGAACTATTTGAAGCATCTAATAATTCGTATTGTAGTGAAGAGGTAGAGTTGCCTTGCTATGGAGTACTTTCTAAATATGCTGATGTTTTAAAAAAATGCAGGAAAAATAATTAAAGCTTTTAAAATGAGTCCATTAAAAACATCTTTACAAAGGTATGTAAAAGCAGAAATAAGAAAAGAGATACAGTAGTCGTACGATGTAAGAACGCACAGCCTAATATAGCACTAACTTATTTTATAATACAGTAGCTACTTTTTTGGTGAAATATCGTTTTCAATATCTCAATAAAGTTATTGGGAGAAAACTTTATTAAAAACAAAATTCTCTTGTTAGATTAAGTTACTTTTATTAATTTTCTTCAAAAACAATTTCTAAAGGATCTACCTTGTATTGCTGTATTAAGAGAAAATAATAATAATAATTATAATATTACAGTTTTTCGCACTTTAAATTTTTCTTAATTTTTCGTTAAAACTAATTTCGATATAAAGGTGAGTACCAAGTAATTATTTTTCGTGATTTTTTAGGCAATCGATAACATGTATCTCATATATTTATTTATGTGTCGTAGCCTAGATTATAAATGCTATGTCGAAGAATTCCCTACTTTGAACATCTTGCAGAAATGAGCACTTTTATCAAACTTTCCAATGAAATAAGTACAAGTGAATTTAATTTTAAAAGATCCATTTAGATACTACATTTAAATTACATACTTTATAGTGAAGTATAGTTTAAATAATAAAAAAATATTAATAAATAATAAAAACGCATTCTTCATATTTTTACTGGCGAAAACATGTTTGTACAAAGGTATAGATTTAATTATTTATTTAATTGTATTGATTAAAATTTTAGCGTACTATTGACAAAATTCCAATCATAAATGTAATTTATTTGAATAACATATTAATTGCAAGTAATACCAAAAATTAATTAATATCTCTTAATTAATATTATCATTTTGATGATTGGAGCAAAATCAAACATATTTTTAATTGATATAAGCAATTTTGTAATTGAAATCCATTTTAATTTTTTATGTGTATATCGTATAAAACTAAAAAAGGATTCAGAACGTTCATCATGCAACATCAAAATTCTACCAGGGAGATCTTTAGTTGGCAAGTTAGCTCTCCAAATCAAATTTAGGATGTCAGAAGAAATAAAAAATTTTTAGTAAAAATTAAGTAAAGAAGTAAAGAAACGTGAAATTAACAAAATGTCTGATAAGAGTTCCTTATAAAAAAAACTATTTAATATTATGATGCTTTTTTAACCCTAGTAAATTTTATTTGGTCCATAAAATTTTCATCTACATTTCCATTAAGCATTATACAACCTAATTATGCAAATTATGGTCAATTTCGTGCAGTCCATGCACGATGTGCCTTAGCAAAACAAAAATGTCCCATTTTTAGCTGTAAATGGTATTTAACTTAAAGTTATTGTCCCATTCTGCTACACTTTTTGTTCGCGCGATTATACTTTTTGATTAAAAAAACCTTTAATCAAAAATTTCAAAAATTCCAAAAATTAAACAAAAATATTAAAAGAGTTTAAAAATAAAAAAACAGGTTCTGGAACCGTTTCTTAACGCCTCTACAGAACTAGTGACAATTTCAAATAAAAATCAGTGGTAGTAACGCCGAAGTAGAACGAGTATAGGCTATTTTCATGCGTTCTGAAACTAGTTGTAGAACTAATACATTTTTTCCTGGGATGAATAATATTTATGATTGAAATTCTAATAAAAACCAAATATGATACTTGTTGATTCGATTCAAGAATTAATCGAATACGTATCAAAGCAAAAAAAATGGTCTCCTAAAGTGAAAATCGCAAATTCTAATACACTTTTTATTGGACTTAGTTTTTAATTATTATAAAAAACATAGAAGTTATTGCACATGTAATTCTTATATAATTAAAATATGTGTATTTACTCGCTTCTGTTGAGATAAGAAATTATTGAATGTTCGCAAAATCAAGTAATTTTCGAAAGAAGTATGTTCGAGAAGTGATCGGAAATTTACTCGATAATTTCTCGGTAGTAAACATTCGAGTAATTTTCGATAACTCTTAAAATGTAATCAATATAATCGCAATATATATATATACATATACATATATTTATATATATTATTTCTTTTTTTCTTGGAGAAAATCACTTTATAAATTTTTTAAAGTAAGACTTTTTATTAAAAAAATACCATATTTCAAAAAATTCCACTTTACGTCTTTATAATGTCAAAATTTCGTATGCAATAATCATTTGATTAGATATTCTAAAATACTGATTAATTCATAATATCCATTTTATGGAGCATATCATAATGTCCATAGACAAAGTCAGACATCTTCAGGATTAAAGTTGTTCTAACTGGGCCTGGGTAGGATTTTGCTCTGGATTAAAAAGGTTTCACTGATAGCCGGTCGTCGACCGGATGCAGGGTATTTAATTTCTAAATCACTGTTTTTCTGGATATTATACTTTATTTAATTTTTCTCTTAGACATTAAATATAATGCTAATGGATGTTATTATATTGGACATTATGACATGTTCCGCCATTTTATATACCCATTACTGGTACAAAAACAAGAACTTATTTCCTTCGTCAAATGACAAAAACAAAAAAAAAAAAAAAAAAAAAAATATTTCCTTCGTTAAATGACCTTCAACCTAATGATAAATTTACAAGTTTAAGAAGAATACAACTTTACATCGTATAAAATGCTGAAAATAATGTTAAAAATTACAAGCGTAAAAAGTCAGGGTTCAAATGTTTACGTGTGTTCTTAAATAATGTGTGTCAATTTAAAGGTTCAGTTAGTATTAAAAAAAAAAATAAAAGAGCAGAACGAAAAATATGATATTAAATTATGAAATAAAGCAACAACAATATACACATATACAGTCATAACAAAACGGAAAGCATAACAAAAAACATACTTAACGTATGAGTGATTTTTATTTAAACAATATGTAGGAAGAAGAAATATTGTTCATACGGTGACGAGACTATTTTTTTTTAAATTTTGTATAGGTTACACATTAAAGATATTAATTTAAGTTATTTTTAACTAATTAATTTCAATGGGTCTAGATTTACTTAATTCATTTTATATCTTAGTTAGACAAATAGCATTCGATTTGCCATAAATTATTTAATAACATGTTAATATTTTGTTTAAAATTAAACAGCTAAAACGTTTTAAAAATTATATTTCTTGTACTCAATTTTTGTTTTTCTTTAAATCAAAATAATTGATACGATTTTAATACTTTAACAATCATTATTATGAAACTGATCCAAAAAATGGTGGAAAAAGCAAAATAAGTAGAAACAAAAACTTGTAAAAACTAAACAAATACTTTTTCATTTATTTCAAATTAAAAAACTTTTCATTCTACAAACGCTATTCTACTTTTAATTTGTTTCATATTGAAAAAAGAAAATCTATAGGAAAAAAAAAAGTTATTTTTCTCAACCCCTCTCTATCAATATTCGTTTAGATCATCCCTCTGCATAGAACGCTATACTTGTGCCCACAATCAAACGAAACACTTTAAATCAAAATATATCAGTGGTTATTGTTGTTGCCGGTATAACTGCTATTGCAATAAGTGTGTTTGCCACGTTAAGGTGCATGGCAGAGTGTGAAATTTTGTAGAATAAACTGGTAAAAATTCTAATTTTGACATTACTACGTTAGCTTAGATGGGCAGCTGTAAATGTAACTATATGTAACTTGGGTCCTATTGATCCCGTTGTATTATTAACATTACTAACAGCTTTAAAATATTTTTTATACACAGTAGTCAATATATTGCATAGAAATAAGATCGGGTCATAATTTAGCCTATATAGTTTTTAAGAATCGATTACCTCAGAATCGTTTCAAAGCTCTGAAATTCTTGAAATAATTTCGTATCGAAATTAAACTCTACGAAAACAAATTGTAAATATAAGAAAACTATTTTACAAATTGTTTTCCCTTCTGGTCCGTATTTGATCCAAATTCTCATATTACCAATCCAGGGTTAAAAATCTTGTAAAAAAAGTGAAGAAACAGGAATACGAACCTGATTTTTTTTAACTTTTTATCTATATATCGAATTGCAGTTCAAAACTAATGTGTTTGCAAATACGCGAAGTTAGCCTTTACTAAATAGATCTAAATTTCATAAAATTTAATATTTTTAAATAATATTTTTTCATATTTTTGAAATAGGAGAAAATACTTAAAAAAAAGACCTAAAAAATAAAAAAAAGAATTGTGCCAAAAAAACTGGGTCCCAATAATACGTTATGGAGTTTCAAATATAAATAATTTTCAACAATCTTATTGCGTTTTTTAATGCCTAAAAAATATCTCACTTTGATGCGTCGTTATACAGTTATTGTACGCGAAATGTGAAATTTATTTTTCTTTTTGTTGCCCATACAACCCATTCATATGGTCATACGGTGGTAAATA
The DNA here is from genome assembly GCA_932274085.1 of Protocalliphora azurea. Taxonomy (NCBI): domain Eukaryota; kingdom Metazoa; phylum Arthropoda; class Insecta; order Diptera; family Calliphoridae; genus Protocalliphora; species Protocalliphora azurea. The sequence goes on from OW026521.1 coordinate 45,774,133, forward strand.
AATAAGTTATTTACCACCGTAAATATATAACTTTGTTATTTCTCAAGGTAAATAACTTAAATTTTGTATACAGATAAAATGAACCACAAATTAGGTTCATTACCAAAATTTTATAAATTTATTTACAGGGGTTGGCTGCTTTAAGGTAAAAATATGAAATATATGTAAAATTCATATTCCATCAATTAAAAAAAAAATACTATTTTGAGTGATAAATATACTTATAAGCTTTCCAATAATATATGATTCGTAATAGTAATCGAACCCCTGCACGGCTTTTAATTCCACGAGTAGATAAAGTTTATATTGGACATTAATATTTTCAATAGAAATTACTAAAATTAATGAAATATGGGGACGATCAAACTTTTACGAAAAAAAAAACATTACTTGTGTTGGAGACCAATTTTACATACATCACATGGAATATGTTCTCTATTTCTCAAGAATTCATGCTAAATTGGATTCCCTTTATATTGAAACACTTGGCTATCTATAAAGTTTATTATCATAAATATTAGTAAAAATTGCAAAATATTAAAAAAAATTGTATCTCTGCAACCTGTTGAAAAAATGTCTGGTCCATCAAAGTTTGGGATTGAAATGTTTGTGATGATAAAAGGAATCAATTTTTTTACAATCCTCAAATGTATCAAAAAGATAATTTTGAGGCCGGTATTTTAAACCAAAATATTGACCATAAACCAATTCTTTTAAAAGATAGTTAAAATTTTTTAAAAATGTATATGTGGCAAAAATGCAAACATACTTTATGTATAAGAATTTAAATAAGTATTTTTTTCACAACAATTATACGTTGCTACAAAATGACATTTTTTTATTTGCATTCGGAAAACGATCCAATGTGGGTTTTAGTACCTTCTGGAGGACAACACAAACCAATTTTAAAAAATTTCGGAACATCCCCTATATTTTGAGATGTTGCTAAAAAACCGTTACTAGGGTAGTTCCTGCACTCTAGATATCGTATCTTCATAAATTTTAATACAATGTATTGCAATCTTTATTCAAATTAAGTAATGATTTATTCACCATTTTTAAATTTATTTTCTTTTCTTTTCCCAAATTTTTAATTAGATGTAAATTTTTGAAATCTTTTACTTTCATTTTTCACACAAGGTTAGGTTATATATTATATATATATATATATATATATATATATATATATATATATATATATATAGGTCAGTTAAAAAGGATGGTTTCTTCACGTCTCCACCCAGAGACCAGTCGGTCCCTTGTGATCCCTTTACGAAAGGCCAAAGAAAGGTCAAGACTAGGCCATAGCGCTCTAGATATCTTGCAGTCCGTTATATTACTCCATGCTTAACGCATTTGTATACAAAATAAAAAAATAAAACGAGATATCCGTACATAAAATCGCTTAATGATTCATAAAGTTAATAAAAATTTTCTAAATTTAATTGCAAAATTCTTCATATATTTCAACGTGCAACAAAAATCAAAAATTTTTTTCACACAAAAGAAATTTTATTCACATGTGATATACACTTATAGTATAACTGCGTTTTCAGTTTTTCTTTTCGTGTTCGTTTCTCCTTTTTAGAGGACTTTAAAGTTTTGAAGGATGCATAAGGTTAATTTATATTTTGCTATTACTGGGCGATATGGGTACCAAATTAGAGAGAAGAATTTTGGCATTATATCGAATTACTCTTTGTTAAAATAATCCAAATAAAAGTGGCGAAAAATGTTCTTCTTGTTTTCACTAATTAATTACCAAAATAATATCTGTTTAGGATGCTAAAATCCATTTCGAAGAACCAAAATTTGATGGTTTTGATTTTATTTCTTTAATTCATATAACGAGTTGAAAATTATTTCTAAGAACAGAAGTACAAATTTAATTTTCAGTTAAGTGAGACTTTGCACAGAAAAAAATTATTTCCTTATATTTTTCAATTAACACAATTGTTCATTTTACATAAAAAAGTCATTAATAATTTCAAACAATTCAAGTAAGTTTTTTTCTCATTTCAGTTCTTAATTTATTTATTTAATAAATTTAATACATTTTTTAATTGGAAACACTTTTTGTTTTTATATTTTTTACAGTTATTAGTAATTGATATAATTATTATGGTGAGAGGTGCAAATTTAAACAATTTGTAATTGAATGAATTATTTTGGAGATTGGTGAATTGTTTTTATATCATTAGGTATGATAAACTGATTTTCGGGAGAGGTCCTTATATAGAAAATATGATCATATATGGACCGAGCCTTGTTAAACTTCGCACTGCGATTTATATACTTGTATAAAATTTATGTATGCCAAATTTAATTCAAAATCTGGCATTCATAAAAAATTTAAGAGCTTAAAGTGATTTTCTGTAGTGGATTTTATAAGAAACTATGTTCAATTATAGATCTGTCCACTTGAAATATGGTAATGCGGTTTATAGTTATATAACTTTAAACCACAAAATAAACTTTTATATGTCATTTATGCGTGTTAAAGTGACACATATATGAATAAACTATGATCAATTATGCAACAAACCTTTTGAAATTTGATAATATGCCTAACGCCGATAAAAATCCTGTCTCGAATTTCTTATAAATATGCGCATATTCAAGACAATTATAATCACTAAAGCATATTTCTGGGAAACATTTCTAGGCTAGGTAAAATTATAGATTTCAGACATTTTCTATAAGCTTCATATCTAAGTCTAATAAAACGAGTGTGCAAATTTTTATTAAACAATATTTAAAATTACAGCATATATTGCGAAATTAAAATTTACATAAATACTGGCAGGACATTTTTAAAATTTTATAAAATTTTAACTACTGAAGATAAAAGGACAAAATGTTGAATTCAGAAATTCTATTATGTTGTTTTTAAAATTAATATAATTTCAGAATAACCCCAAGGATATTTAAGATTAAAAAATATAACAACAAATTTTTTTAGAATTTCTGAATTATATTCTATCATTTGACACCCATATCGATATTATTGAGCAACTAATAGATTTTAAAATAATTTATAAAAAAATTATTAATTTTGAAATTTTAAAATCCTTTTTAGAAGGATATTCAAGCAGGAAATAACAAAATTAGTACGTAGTCCTGTCATAAAATGTCTCTACTTACATGTGTCTATGGTTTCGATCATGTGTGAAAAATGCTTGTTTTTGGTGTTTACGTTTTGAGGAAAAAATTAAAAATATATGGAAAGTTCTACAGTATTTGTCTAATTTGAAATTACTAAATCTGGTAACCTTTACGACAAAAAATCTTTTAAGAATGGTTGTATTATGGTATAGGCTCGAAAAATTATGGAAAATTTTTACTTTTGTAGATGTTGTTTAAAAATTAAATTTTATTATTTAACTGAAACATAAAAAACTGAATACGGTTGAAAAGTTCTTTCCTAGACTTTATAAAACAGTTATTTTGCGAATAACTCAAAAATTTTGAGGTTGTATTGTAAATTTTTAAAACTAATTAATGATGTTCTGAAGCAGTCCTACAACGTACGTTTTATCATTTCTCTAGTGATTTTTCACTGTAGTAGCGTATGATTTATGAAAAATATTCTAGTTTGCGTCACCGTACACAGTGCAGCAACTGTACTAGGTTAGCCTAGAAAGATTGTGCTAGTTTATCAGTCTGGGGGTAGATGATTCGATTCCTGTCAAAGACCCCGTTGTTTTATTGCAGTTCATTATTCTGGTCAGTTAATTAAGATAGGATATAGTTTAGAGTTTGAAGTAATTCCATGCCAAAACAGATAGCAATAAGATTTAACATCTCCGATTTCAACGAAATTCACTGCAGATATTGGCTATTAGAAGTATTTTACAAATTATAAAATTTAAGACTCAAGTCCCAAACAAACAAAAGAAATAAAAAGGAAGAAAAGCTAAAAACTTTACAAAGGTGTACATGTTTAGTTGCTAATAACTTCTAAATTATGGATGGTATATATCTACTTTAATATTAAAGATAAAGATATTAACTTTATGTATGAAGTTTTTTACATAAAAAGTTCAAGGTCAAAGTTAGCATATAAAAATCAAACCATGGTATCTCAAAAAATGTCATTTTTAAAATTCTTAAAAATTATGTAATGTTGACATAAGTCTTCTCCCTACGCGTGTTAAATTGCAAGGTGGAAACTCATTTTGTTTAGAAGTTATGGATCAAAATAAAATTTAATTACTAATAACTTCAGAACTATACACAACAAAATTTTAATTTTAGTATCATTTTAAGGATGAGAAATACTATATAGAGACAGCTCATTTGGGTTCAATTTGGTCCCGTTGTGAAAAATAATATGTATTAGGTAGGTAGGTAGGTAGAGAAGGGTTGCACAGCACTCAGAAGAGTGCTTGTGCCTAAAGAAAAATTTGCATACACAAAATCCATTAAACCATTTCCGATTTTTTTATTTAATATTTAATATTTTTTATTTGTGAATTATTCGTTTCGAATCTGATGTAATCCTAATTCAAACGCCGTTTAATACCATTAATAGAAATATTGTTATTTAAAGTTATATACCTTTGCTCAAAATTTCACAGTAGTCTACTAACAGGTGGTACTTGATGGGAATAGTATTGCATTTCATATAATTAAGAGGGAAGTTCGAAAAGTCACGAACTTATTGATCGGCCCTCGTAATATCTTTGTCTTTAATATCAAACTAAAATCATTTATCTACTATGTATTTTTCAGAAGTTATTAACAATTAAACAAGAATACTTTTATTAGCTTTTTTCGTTTTCCATAACGTTATATTTTTAGACCAGAAAGGGCCCCGAGTTGAAAAGTTTATGACTTAAAAAACACTTCCAATTACCAATGTCTGTAGTGAATTTCATTGAAATTTCAGATGTCAAATCCGAAAATGTTTGATTTCTGTCTGTTTTGATATGAAGTAACCTTTTGGCAGAAAGCGTATTCTTTGTAAAAAAAATGTTTTTAAATAATTTGAATATCCTTAATACCACACTCAAAAGAGAACGGAACAAACCAAAGCAACTTCATGAAAATATAGTTAATTTTTTTCGAATATCACTCACTCATTCATTCACTTTTATGCAGTGGTATTAAAGAATAAAAAAAATTGTATATGATAATATAAATAAAAGAAATAAAATAAACAATTCAAGCAGGAATCAAAAACATGCTGCATCAAATAGTGAAACACACAAAAGTTTCTTCTTTTAAAAAATTCAACATTCAACTCTTAATTCAATTTTTTTCAATGTGGTTTCAAGTAGTTAAGTTTTAAGTTTTTATTCTATTTTCTTTGTAAAGAAATATAGGTATTTACCACTGGATTGGAATTGTGGTTGAAAATTTGCATTCAGATTTGTGTGCAAAAATAATTCATTTATCAAACACATTTGCTATAAGTCAAATAATAAAACCATAGACCTTTTTGATGCTTTTAACACTTTGCACTCATTAATTTTTCTTCTAAAAGTACCTACTTTTGGAAATAAATTTAAAATTTTGGTATGAAAAAATATGAGGGCATATTGATTTTTTTGTCAGAAAAAATAATATTCTAGGCATTAATAATTTTCCAGTGGTTTTTTTAATTTTATACCTATTTCTGTATATACATTTTTTCCAAAACATCATATCGTTTTATTTTCAATAACCTTAATTATAATCAGTATTCCCTTTTGAATAAAGAAACTTGCAGCAAAAATTATAATTGTTTTGAAATATGATATCTAAGACAAAATGCTAACGACTTTAATCTTAATAATTTTCTTTGAACATTTTATTTATTAGACACAAACACAAATATGCACTTAAAGAGGTAAAATATCATCAAAGGTTTTCTTTTTGTAAATACAATTTTCTATATTTAATTTTATCGCCTTATTAAGGATTTTGTAAAATGCAACTAACTATTCATATATATGTTTTTTAATAAAAATCAATCATAAATTAATTCAATTGTAAGTTGATTTCTATCATCAGTATATATATATATATATATATATATATATATATATATATATATATATATATATATATATATATATATATATCTATATTAGAATGAAAATTGCAATAGCAGCAGTTTGTTTATTGTTTTAATATTCCTTTCATAAATATAATTGTAAAACAATAAAATATGTATCAAGGAAACGAGTGTTGCCTGAAAAGCTCTTTGTTGTTTACGCTTTTGTAAAAATTCTATTTTAATTTTTTTTACCCTTCACAATTAAAGAGGGTATATATAAGTTTATCATTCTATATGAAAGTCCTAAAAAGAAAAATATTCGTTATTCTTATGATTAAAAATAACTTTTGAAAAATATTCGTATCGTCTGGATGTCTTTAGGTTGAAATAGTTTTTTTAGTATTTCTCATAAAATAATATACATATATGAGAAATACAAAATGTGAGCATACGTAGTCACAAATACACTGCCTGCCACTTGAATAAGGAATCACATTTTTTTTAACTTAATTAAGTATATCTCCTAAACTAAAGTTCAGAAAAAAATAATTTTTTGCGCAACCAAATTTCAAAGTGTTGGCTTTAGTTTCCTAAAGAAATAAAAAATATACATATTTTGTTGTACTAAAATTATGCATTTATTTAAAGACATGTATTTTTGTGGTACTATTTCGTGTGTCACTTGAATAAGGAATATTTTAAAACTAAGCAAACTGTAATTTATTTTTAAATTTTAGGTTATAAAAATGAAAGTTATTATCTTCTAGCATTCAATTAGTAATGAGTACTGCCACCATTTTTAGAAATAACCTCAATAATGCGATTTGGCATCGACTTGTATAATGACCATTATTCCGCCCTCTCGGCTGTGTCTGCGGCTCAAAAATAATTCCTCCTTATTTAGGTTATGGAAGTAATAGTTATACCCGTCGGGACCATCAATATTAAACATTTTTTCATCGGAAAATACAACTTTAAACCATTTATCGGGCCGTGTCATTGTATTTTTGGAAAACTGTAGACGTTGTGATTTGCGTTTTTCATTAAGTGTTGTTTTTTTTTTGCAGTTTTCGTCGGACTATGTATGGGCACGACTTTAAAATACGGTGCACTGTTCTTAGACTGGCACTGACTCCACTTTTTTCACGTATTTTTGTTACCGACATGGCAGAATTTGATGCAATTCTAAGAATTTTTCGTCTTTCTTTTGGAGTTGTTGGCATTTTCTTCCGCCCTTTCATGTTTTTTCCATATCTTTCCACGTTATTTAAATAATTCTACACAAATGTCTTTCCTCTATTAATGTTTTTGGCTATTTGGACCGGATTCTGACCCTGAGATTTCAAAATCAGAATTTTTTCTTTTTCACAGTAATTAAGAGCCTTACCACGTGCTAATTTGAATAAAAACTATTTAAAAACTATCAAATTAAAAATTCTCTAGCCGTTTATATTGAAAGAAATTCAAATCATAGGCTTACTGATTGATATTAAAAGAATTCCTTATTCAAGTGATATACGAAATAGTACCACAGAAATACATGTCTTTAAATAAATTCATAATTTTAGTATAATAAAATATGTATATTTTTTATTTCTTCAGGAAACTAAAGCCAACACTCTGAAATTTGGTTGTGCAAAAAATTATTTTTTTCTGAACTTTAGTTTAGGAGATATACTTAATTAAATTAAAAAAAATGTGATTCCTTATTCAAGTGGCAGGCAGTGTAAGTGTATAGTAATCAAATAAATGTAGCATGAAGAAATAGCTTAAAATGGAAGAAGGGCTTATATCCATATATTTTTATAGGACAATAGTAGTAATGGATATTTGTAAATTCTTTATACTGATTACGATTTAATTAATTTTTGGACCAAGTTGGATGTGTATCTGTAGTCAAAAGGAAAAACTACATAACTTAAGTTATGTCGTTTTCTATTTACTTAATTTTTAGAATTGTTGTATTTCATTCCATAATGTTTAAATTTTTTTATAAAAATCTGTCCATTATTTTATGAGATAGTTGTCTAAATAACAACATAATTCGTTTGATTTTACTTTGTTTGAAATGTAATATTTGTATAAATTAACATTAGCTTTTTTCCATATTTCCTATATTAAAATTCATAATTGAATTTAATATACTTATTTGAAATATGTAGTTTTTTAAGACATAAATTTTATTTTCATAGTATTTTGGAAATGGAATAAGTACATAATTCGGAATAACTTGAGATATTCTTTCTATATTTCTATAGTCAATATACATATCGGTTTAAAAATATACCAAAAATTGTATATTTATTACCTTTAATTTCAATTTAAAACCTAAAAAGTGGTCTTCTGGAAAGTAATAAAAATCAGTTATGTAGTTTTGCCTTTTCGCCACAGATATATGCATAAATTTGTGTGCAAAATTTCACGAAGATCGGTAGAAATATAATTAAGACACCCTTTTTCCAAAAATCACTTTGAAATGCATAACACCCATGTAAATGTTAGCATAACGATAATAAATATTTGACGCCAATAAGTTTTATATGAGTGTAAAACCTAGTGCAAACTTTTATCACAGTCGGTCCATAATTGACCATAGTCCCCATATAAGGGCTAATTTTAGGATTCAAGCGCATAATAAATGCTATATAAATGGTTACATCTCGATGATATTGCATATGAATATAAGGAATTTCAAACATTTTCGAAACTCTTTGAAACTGACTTTATGTGTCTGGTATTTCTAGTTTGTTTTAAAATAGGAAAACTGTTGATACATTTTGGTAGACCTAACAAAATAACTAAGGAATCCAAAATCATAGGTCATTCTCCTAAAAGCTCGGGGAAATATAGCCGTTTAAGCCAAAAAAAATAAAGAATTGAGTTGAAACTTCAGAAGATTTTTTGATTTGTTTCAATTATGGGCTGAAAATTTAAATCTTTTAGATTCAAACTATTAACTAATCGAGAGACAACACTTAGAAAATTTATACGTTTTATAACAAGTAACCGTTTTACTATCTGGTGAAAAGTTATGAGGTGATAAAAAATGAAACGAAAAATTAAATTTTTTTTTAAATTTTGAATTTTTTTTGTTTACTAGAAAGTTTGATCGTATAAGTGAAATTAAATTTAGAGAAGAGGTAATGTCAGGAAACCAGGCATGGCATATCACCACAAACTTCCATATAATTGGAGTAAATATTTGTAAAATGTATATTTTTCGCTACTGACAAATACCGTTTTTACAGAAATTGCCCAAAATATCGCCTAAACAGAATTCTTTAATAAATAGCATTTCCGAGTCAAAGGGACGTTAAAAAAAGTTAAAATGCAAACATTTTATGCACTTTTTAAAAATTTCAACAAATTTTCAAATTTTGTTCCACATTTTTTTTAAGGCCAGATATGAGCTGAGATCATCGAAAAGTATCTGTAAAATTAATAATGTAAATTGATCTGTAAATTGATAATACCTCTCGGTCATTAAACCAATATCATGAAAAAAAATTTATTTTGAAATAATAGATTTATACGCCCTTATACGTGCCCATGCTTTAAATGCTTAATAATAAAAGGATAATGTAATTAATATTTGTATATATAGATATCCCCTCACGATTTCACTTAAAATTTTTAAGATGTGACACTTTAGGGAACATTGACGAGAAAAATTATGAAAATGTAATTATGAATGTAACCGTTTCCGGTTTTTTACAAACGCTGTCAGTTTCGATTTTTTTCTAATTTTCGGTTTTTTCAAAACCGGTGTTGTAAAGGCGTTTAACCGGTTTTTTAAACAGCATTTTATTTAACTCAGATAAAGTGTTCAAAAACGAAAAACAACATGACTAAAAATTAGAAGTTACATGTAAAAATGACAGATATCTTATTTAACTTGGACAATTCTCTTTAAATAGGTGAAATAAATTTAGACGTTTAAATTTTTGCTTTATAACGTTTCTTGTATGTATATGTACATATGTATACATTATAATATGAAATATATTCATCATCACTAATTATGTTGTTGTATATGCACCAAATGAAACTTATCAACCAAATTGCCTCAATTTCCGGTAAGTTAAAATGTATTGTGGGTCTTATTTAATTAATATTCAAAGGATACTAAAAGCTTAGAAGTACACACATTACAACAAAAAAGTTGCCCAATACATAGTAAAAGTTTTGCCGAAAAGCTTACAAGTTTTATCAAAATCAATAAAAAATTACTTAAAATTTAAAACTTTCTTTCATAAAAAAACATACCAATAAATGTTTCCATTGCCATAATTTTATCACCAGAATTTTAAGCCTTGTTCAGACCGGCGCGAAATTACGAAATTTCATGAAATTACAAATGAAATCTTTTCATACTGGCTAGATGACATTTGATGTAATTTCGTGAACAGCTGATACTTATTGTTTACATTTTAAATTGTTATAGGGGTAAATAAAGTATTTTGAAATGGAAACAAATAAGAAACAATTACTTACTAAATTGGAAATTATTAATTTGCAACAATTAAAAATGTAAAAAGGATAGGTTTCATATTGCAAAATCACTTTAATAATTAATTTTAAGATTTGTGTTTAAATTTAAGATTAGCTGTGAATTGTTTCTTTTTTCTTCTCACGGTTGAAACATGCAGAACATAGTTGAAAAAAAGTATTTTTTTCCAACCATGCACAGAGTTGCACGGAAATGGGCATCGTAATTTCAATGTAATTTCGCCGAAATTACACAAAATTATGTAATTTCGCAAGTGTTAAAATATATGGGAAATTACGTAATTTCAACCTGATTTCGGCCGAAATCACGAAAGTACGTAATTTCGCGTCGGTCTGAATGCCCTATTATGCTCTAGTTTTTTCGTGCTCTCTTATAAGTATTTTAATTACAAAATATGGTTTACTTTGGAAAGACGTATTTTCAAATAACGGTACAGTAACTTTCTATCATTTACTACCGATATCGTTAACTAATGAAAATTTTCGGTTGTTTTAACGATTTTTCTTTTTTCCATTATAAGTTAATGATTTGTTTCGTCAGTATATTTTAACGACGAATATCTAATTATAAAAATTATAGAATGTCATTATTTGAAAGACAAAAATTTTAAATTAAAATTGTATTTTTTTTTAAAATAAAACTATTTTCCAGAGAAAATGTGAAAAAAAGTTAAAATATTATATAAATGTATACAGATTGTCTTCCAAGAACACACAAATATGAGTTACATATGGTATGTTGTTTTAAATATTTGTGAAATTAATTTGTTGTTAAATGTTTATTACATTAGGACTGTTCATTGAAAATTTGTGTTATAATTTTAATTAACATGCCAATGTAAAACTTATTTTTAAAAATTCCTAAAGAATATTTTTCATTAAAAAAAAAGATTTTTCTTTTACTTGAACTAAAAATTCACTAAAATAAAAATTTTTCTCTAAAAATAAAAATTTTTACAAAAATCTTAATTTTTATAAATAAATCCCAATTTTTTGAAAAAGCAGAAATTTTTACTAAAATTTTTACAAAATTCTAAACTTTTACTTAAAATTCAGTTTTTCATTAAAAGTTAAAATTTTCCCAAATTTCAGAATTTTTGGTAAAATTAAATTCCTTTGCTAAAAACAACTATTCACTAAGAACTGAATTTTATTAAAACATACTAATAACAAATCTGTTTCAAAAATCTAAATATTCAGTTATAAACTCTCATTTTGTTCTCTCAATTTTTGCCAAAATTCAGGAAGGCTTTTGGTAAACGAAAAAACGAAAACTCTGTAAAACTTTTTACTAAACGGACTCACTTATTATTCATTTTTCTAATTACACTATTTATCAAACAGTGTTTTCAAAATTAGAAATGGTATTTAAGATCCAAAATCAACTTTTTTATAATACATTTTCAAAAACCTAACAACATTATTATTTTCGTTATGGTTTTACAACAACTTTTTTTTGCCGAAACTTACGAGTATCGTTAACTAACGATATGTTTAAAGACAAAAATCGCTAAAATTTTACTACAGGACAGCACTTAACGATAAAATTTGTTAACTAACGAATTTTCGCTACTTAACGACAAATTTTTGTCGTTAAAAAGTTACAGAATTGAGGTACCAAATTGGGAATAAAATATCAAAGAAAGTTTATTAAATAAGATGAAGAGTAAGAACAATTTCATATTAAAAAAATAATTTTTCTAAAGTTGTAACGTGAATAAAAACTTTAATTTTGAAATTATGCACTTCAAAATTTATTATTTTTGCAGAGTAAAACTTGTATAGACTTATAAATTTAGGCTTTTATTTAAAAAAATTACAAAAAAAAAAAAATATATTTTCTTGTTAAAAATTTAAATGACTGAAAACCAATTTCTTTAAAAGGTCCAAAGTTGGGTAACTGGTTTTTTATAAAATGAGATTTTTCGGTTAAACCGAAAACCTGTTTCTAAAAAAGTCGTTTTTTTTTGGATACTCTATAAAACTTGTTATTTTCAAAAATTTTTTTTTTTGGATTTTTTAACTTTGAGTGCTTGCCGGTACCACATGGAATCATTTCAGATTTAAAAAATCTAAATTAAAAAATAATATGCGATATTTAAGATCGGCTTCTTAAAGTAAAAAAAAAAGTTATCACTACATTTTAAAAAATTTATAAATCTTTTTAAATTATTTATAACAAAGTTTGAAATACGAGAACGGATCAATAAGTGACGTCATTTACTTTGTGTAAAAAATAGGATTTTTCGAGGTCCTTAAAATAGGCATTTGTTTGGTCAATAATTTCATAGTTGGAGCTGAATCTCATTCTTTAGGTTTGGAATTAGAAAGTAGTCACTAGGGGCTAAATCCGGAGAATATGGCGGATGAGGTACCAATTCGTAGACCAATTCATAGAGTTTTGCCATTGAGACTGCCAACGTGTGCACCCGTGCATTATCTTGATGAAAAATAATTTTTTTCTTGGCCATATGAGGTCGTTTTCTTTTTAAATCCTATTAAATTGGAATAATAAGTTGGCATAATATTCGTCGTTTATTGTTTTTCCCTTTTGAAGGTAATCGATGTGGATTATCCCGCGTGCATCCCAAAAAAATGTTGCCATCATGTTATTGGCCGACAAACTTACCTTCTTCGGAGCAGGTTCACCAGGAGAAACCCATTGTTTAGACTGCTGCTTGGTCTCCGGAGTACAGTAATGGATCCATGTTTCATCCACAGTTACAAAATGCCGCAAAACTCATTTGGATTTCGGTTAAACAACTCCAAACAATCCTTTGAAGTTGTCACACGTTTACGTTTATGGTCGTGGCACCCATCTTGCAGACAACTTTCTTAAATCCAGCTGATCATTTAAAATCGAAACCACACTGTCATATGAAATGCATATGCCATCAACAATCTCACGCACTTTTATTCTTCGGTCGGCCAACATCATATCGTGGATTTTTTCGACAATTTCGGGTGTACTGACCTCAATTGGCCGTTCAGAACGTTCAGCGTCATTTGTACTTGTGCGACCACAACGAAAGTCGGCAATCCACTTTTTTACCATTGAAATCGATGGTGTAGAGTCCCCATAGTATTTATCGAGCTTTTCCTTGGTTTGATTGACGGTTTTTTTTTCGCAAAAAATAATGTATAATAAGCACTTGAAATTCACTTTTTTCCATTTTTAGAAAATTTTGACAGTAGTCTATTAACAGGTGGTACTTGATGGAAATAGTGTTGCATTTCATATAACTACGAGGGAAGTTCGAAAAGTCACGGATATATTGATCCGCCCTCGTATATCATAGATTTATAAAACAAATTTTGTTCTATACGCTGTAATGAATTTATAATTTAACTTTTTATAAGACTGTTTATATTTATATAGTTTTCGTTTTGTATAGGATATAAAAATTCGACCCAGCTGAATGTAGCCCCATTACTCGTTTTCATGTATTTTTTTTTATTTTAATGTTAGATGATAAAGATAAAGGGAATGAAAACATGCAATAATAAAATGCATAGATAAACATTTTAGCTATAATTTTTTTAACCCTTTAGGGTTAAGCAAAAATTTTTGGCTCTTAAAACTCTTTTAGAATCAAAATATTATTTAAGTTTACATTCAGAAAAAGTGACTGTAACATTTTGATTGATATAATCTTTGTTGTTTAACCAGTAAATAAAGTAAAATTATTTCTTTGTGGCAACAGCTATAGCTACGATCAATGACTTATTATTGACTTAAGTACGCATAATTTTGAACTGTATATTTTCTAAAAAAAGGTGATGACTTATTTTAAATTTATTTTCATTTTAATGTCGTATTTGATGTATTTTTTTTCTTTAAAACTAAACATATTTGTATTTAATTTTTATTCCGTTTTGTAATTCTCTCTTTAAAATAGATTAAATACTCAAAAAGATATTAAACATTTTGTAAATTTTATAAATAAATTGTTCATAACTTTTAAGACCAAGTATTTTATTCTATGTTTTATCTGGAGCACAAATTCTGGGGCAAACATGTAAAATGTATGAAAACTTTAACCGGTTCTCTTTCCTCTAGGCTCAAAACTAGTCACGTGACAGGTTCTCAGGGCTAGTGATCAGTTCCAGTTCCGGAACTTTACATGGTGTTTTCATTGGACGTGGCTAATTAGCACTTTGGGACAGGTCACAGGATTGGTCCAAGAAGATATGTTCAGAGTCTATTAATATAATAACAATTTTATAAAAATTGTTTACTTTTCGAATTGTGTTTTCTTTTAATTTTTTTTTTATGTTTCTATTTTTACTGAACTATATTTTTATTTTATAATTTTTCGTTAATGCCGATGGCGGCACCCCGAATCGAAACCACGTTCTTCTGACGCATTTTACGTTTCATAGTCCTTAACACTAAACGCCCAGGCACAGATTGTTATTGCATTCAAGTTGCTAATTGCGCTCTTGACAAACATGTTAGAAATTGACTCTTAGTGAGTGTGGTGTATCAACTGGTTCTCAACTGGAACTTTGGTGACGAGTAGGTTGTACTCAACCGGACTAAATTCCCGCAGGATAAAGATAAAATCTTATAAGTTCTATATTTTTTATATAATTTCAAAAACATAAATCTTTTTGTATTTAAAAACAAATGTTTTCCAAAATTATTGCATTATTCTAGATGTTTTTATAGAAAAATTTTGAACAAATTTGGAATTTGAAAATCTTAATAGGTTAATAATTTTTCAAATATTATCCTATTGAGTTTGTTTTTATTATTATATGTTGTAATAACGTAAATAAAAAGAAACAAACATTAACAGCAAATAAAATTTACCTGAACAAAACAAGGTCTTTATATGTAAGAAACAAACTGAAAATTTTTCTTTCATGCTACAAACTGAAAGCTAAAAACTATAGTAACAAATAAATTACAAACACAAGCGAAGAACTGAAGCGGAAATATTGATAAAACTTTTATTATATTAATTTTTTTTATAAAACAATTTTTTAAAAGAATTTTACGTAAGACATGTTCATAATCCCAGTTGGAAATTTAATTTTATATAAAATGAATAAATAGTTATATTTATGTTTATTTTTACATATAATAGTTACTTTTTATATCCTCCACCTCCACTAGTGTTAAAGGGGGATTTCTATGTCGTTCCATATGTAACACTAAGAAAATATCATTTATATATTCTTGGTCATTATGAAATTCTGTCTATTGGAAAATTTCTCACGCCCGAAGTACATACCTGAATTAAATTGAATAAAATTAAAATGAACCGAATTTTACCGTCACCTAGAGGGACGAAATTTGGCTCAAATATTTATCTTATATAAGGTCGGTTAATAAACAAACAGGTTATGGGCCAAATACTAGAAACGCAGGGTGCCCGCTGTAACTTTAGCTCATACTTTTCTACTGATATCTCTTAAACAAAAGCATGTACGACAACGAAATTTTGTACAAATAGTTCGAAGATCGATATAAAATAGGAAACGAAAAATAGGCGTGGTTGGCCCACTTTACCGTCCACCTTCCATATGAGGTGAAACATCAACGAAATTTTGTATAAATAGTTCCGGAAACAAAAAAAAAAAGTTGGAAGAGTCCGCGCACTTTACCGCCCTTCTCTCATTTAAGGTGAAATTTGAAAAAGTTACAGATGTTGAGTATATAGATTCAGCCAAGCCGAATATAACATTCTCACTTGTTATACCCTTCACCACAGGTGTAAAGGGTATATATAAGTTTGCCATTCCATTTGTAATTTTCACAATTTTCATCTGATCCTTGATGGCGATAGGACGAGGTGCGTCCATCCGTTTGTCATTTCAAATGGCATTTATGAATCTCACCGATAACTGCTATATATAAAACGACCGGAAATCCTTTTGAATTCAGCAAGATCGGTTCATAAATGTCAGAGATATATCTAAAAAAAACATCGGTCTTTTGAATCAACCTAATTGGTTCGTAAACAGTCGAGTTATGGGCCAAAAATTGAACAAATCCGTTAAAAATATATTCACACAAACTTTTATGCAATGGCTATTGTGTTGTTGTTGTTTTTGTTTGTATTAGAACGATTATCAGTATTGTTGTTGTTTTTTTGTGTGTGCAGTCCAGCGTTGCCGTTTGGTTACATTTGTTATATTTTTTGTAACTTTTTAATGCTCCACGTATCGTGTATAATTTTTTAGCTTTTGACCTCATTTTCGTAACTTTTTATCTCTTAAATAAAATCAATTAATATGTTTAAAAATTAGATTATAAAAATATATAAAAAGTAATACATTTTTCGCTACTTCATTAACATTTGCATTCTAGAAAATGACTTCTGTTGAAAAGAACTAAATATGATATCGCGGACTTATATTAAAATATATATTTTTTTTTTGACATTAAACACTTTTTTAATGTTTTAATCACTATTTAAAATTTGTCATTGGCGACGTGGATAAAAGTGTAAAAATCAATTGAGCAAATTTTGGAACGTCAGCATGCTTGGACTCAACAAATGTTTTCACAGCAGTATCAATTTTTCGCTGAAATTTTAAATCAATGTAATTTAAATCCTGTTATAAGTGTAATATCGAACAGCATAGCGGTACCGAAATTTCAGCAGTAGGACTACAACTTCGTCCATGATTTTGACACCTACAAGAGGCAATTTTGTTATCTTGGATTGCCGACAAAAACTATCGGTTATTGCAGAAAGTAGTTGAGAAGCATAGTATGAGTATTTTATCTTATGCGCAATTAATCGACACTATAAGAGCAAAATACATAAAATAAAGTCAAGGTATTAATTTTATAGAAGAGCCAAACAAGAAGGAGAGATTTATAATCAGTGGGTAACTGAGTTAAGGCATATGGTTAGAGAATGTAAACTTTTTGTTGTAGTGATTTTTCTAATAACTAATACCTGATGAGGTCGTTAAAATCGCAGCATTGCATACAAATTAACCAATGTTGGAGAAGGTATTGCAGATTACAGAAACGTTTGAAGCCATTCTACAAAGCATATCTTCTATTGAAGGTCTACCTGAATCAATAGTAACGGACAGTGGAACACAGTTCAATTCAAAACAATTTAAAGCATTTTTGTGAAGTAAATGGAATACAACACCTAACAACAGCAGCTATTCACTCTGCATTAAATGGAATGGCTTAATGATTTGTCCGTTCATTTAAAACTTGTCTAAAGAAACATCTGGCTAGTGGTAATGACATAGATTCTTCACGTTTAGAATATTTTACTACATATAGATCAACTCCGAATAAGGATGGAAAATCTCCTGCCGAAATTATTCATGCCCGTAGATCTCGTACTCTACTCTCACTACTTAGGCCGTAAGACCTCAAATAAAAAGTTGAAGAACTACACAAATAAAAAAATATTTCCAAATAAATGATAATTTATTATGCAAAAATTTTGGTTCAGGAGAAAAGTGACTACGAGGTATTATTTTAAAACGTTTTGGATATGTTATGTGTTTAGTTTAAAATGGGTAACAAGGTCATAAAACGTCATAAGAATCAAATTAAAATTCTTAAAACCAGATCCGATTACATAGGTGAAAACCAAGCTGTGCAACAATTAGTAAACAACTGTTTTGTACAACATTCCTCAGAGTCATGTCCTAATGTTTATTATAGTCCAGTTTCTCCTTCAATTGTACTCATATTACGTCAACTAGTGTCGTTCCAACAACAATATATCAACTTCCTACTACTTCAATTCAGCAGAATTCTGCTCGCAGAAATAAAGAACTGACTCTGTCATTAAATGACAGAGTCAGTTCCGCAGCACAGTGTTCGATGTAAAAAATGAAATGGAACTAATTAAGCAGTTTCGGAACGCCCTGTTCGATTTAAATGAAATATCACATAGCGATAGTAGAGGTGCATGTGAGTTTAAGTATTAAGATTCGATTATATAGACCTACCGGGGCGGGTCCTCAGTGTCCCAGATTTGAACACCTCAGTTATGAAACTTTTTTAAAACGATCCTAATTCGTTATATCTGAACCGATTTGATCGAGGACTCTGATCTCTGAATTGAAAATTTTATGGTAAAAGTTTCTATGTAGTAGATAAGTAATTTTAGTTGATGTACTGTAAAGTGATCCTTGTGGGTTAATAATATTATTTTGGTTGGAAAAGTCTAAAATTTGTTTACTGTTTATTTGTTCAAATACTTTATCCAATAGGCTTAGCATGCTGATTGGTCTATAGCTAGATGGTAATTTAGGATCCTTTCCTGGCTTAGGAATTGGGATAACTTTTGCCTTCTTAAAAATCGCTGCAGAATATCCTTCTATTAAAAAAGAGTTAAAAGGTTTACTTAGAGTTTCAAAAAAGCAATCGGGCATCTTTTTAAGGATAATGCTATTAATGCTATCTAAACCGGGGGCTTTATTATTTTTCAATAAAAGTACAAACATATAAACTGGTAAGCTCTACGTTAGATTAGTCAAGAATTGCATCGTTAAGATTATGAATGAATATTGAGACAGCTGTGTCCATAGGTAAATAATTATTTAAAGTAATGGTGTGTAAATTACCAAATACATCTGCTATTGGATTGGCCTTTTAGGGAATAATTTTCTTAAATTGGTTTTCCTTTAAAATATTTTGTATTTAATTATCTTCTAGAAAAATATAAGTACTTTATATGCTACTTAAGAAAATGTTTATACAACAGAAGATGGACATGACAACGTTATTGGCAGAAAAGGGGAAAAATCGATTTTTTCAAAGTATAGCGAAAAAACTTTACACAGATACGTTAAAAAATGATAATTTTAGTCTTATAAAGAAATAAGATATGTATACAACAACTTTTTTGTAGATCTCTATCAGAGACCTCAAATATAAGAAAAGCTTTCAAATCGGTTCAGATATAACAAATCAGGATCGTTTTAAAAAAGTTTCATACCCGAGGTGTTCAAATTTGGGACTCTGAGGACCCCCCCCCCCCCGGTAGTTCTATATAGTCCAACCTCAAGACTTAAACTCGCATGCACCTCTACCATCACTATGTGAAATTTCATTTAAATCGGACCGGCCGTTCCGATACTGCTTAATTATTTCCATTTCATTTTTTGGATCGAACACTGTTCTGCGGAAGATAACAAAGCAACTACGATAAAGAAAAGGTCAAGGCATATTGAAGGGATTTTAAAAGAGCCCTGGATAAACAGCAGAGATCATGAACCAGAAATAATAAAAATATATGTATTGGTCATTTAAAATGTACCTGGTATTTTTGGAAAATTTTTTTACGAAAATTTTCTTTATTGAAGAAGTCCATTTTTGGCGGGTCATCAAAGATGTGTGTGGCTTGAAACACAACACCTCTTCTGTTGGATTATAGAATTCAAAATTAACATTTTCACTAGGTTGTACCAGCTCATAATGGATAATTCCCTTCCAATCCCACCAAACACTCAACATAAACTTTTGAAGTCACCGGCCTTAGACCACGAATTTTTTCGCTTAATATTCTCAATATTCTTACGGGCATCTTTCATCGTCCGTAATAATTCACTGATGGTAATTTTTTTATTTGCGGTAATTCATGTAAAACCCAAACATTGAGCATGAGCATTTCACTATGTCCGGATAGCTTTCGTGCCGGTCTTTTCTACCAGTTGAAAAATTTCAAACACATTTTCAGTGACTGGCCGAACAGAATCGAGCAAACCACCTCTTGGTCCGACATTCACTCACAGCATTCTCGCCGTACAATTAAAATTTTTTTCGGCATTTTTTTTTTTTTGTAGCATACATGAGTGACGAATTGTTTGTTGTTGCATCAACACCTTCTAGTGACCATGAACAGAAAATACTTTTTATATCACCCAATAGATCAATAAATACCTATTATTGAACATACTGTACATACAAGTTTGAAAAAATAAATTAATCCATTTCATACCTTATCATTGGTTAAAAAAATATTTTACGAAATTATCAAAGTCATATTTTATTGTTGTTGTCAAAATATATATGCCAAGGACTATATTTTGATTTTTTTTTAAAGTAACTATTAATAATTAAAAAAAAAAAAAAAAAAAACTACAAAATATGAAGTAAGTTCTCCTTTTTAAGTTTTTAAAGTGTTCTTTTTTTAGAAGCACTTCTTTTTTTGATGGGTCATTTTTGACTGCGGCATACATATATAGATGAATGTGCGCGTTGAAAAAAAAACAAGTAAGAAAGATATAGTCGGTCAAGCCCGATCATATGATACCCCACACCACTGTGTATGTCCATCAAAATTCATGAAGGGGTCTTATATTAGACATACGGACAACTGTGGACCGACACTTTTATTGAATGTAAAATAAAAAATATACAAAAAACAGAATATTACGTTAATACTAATATTTATATGAATTTATGTACTTCAGGGTGACTACCGAAAGCGAGTTTATATGGAAGCTATGGTAAATTATGGAGCGGTCTTCATAAAATTTGTCACTGTGATTTCTACTTATATAAAACTTATTTGTGTCGAGTATAAACATGTGTATGTGATTTATACACGTTGAAGTGATTTTCGGAAGAGGGTTTTATATGGGAGCTATGATAAATTATGGACCGATCTTCATGAAATTTGGTACAAAACTTCCTTACACCGAATTCAAATATTGTTATATTTAAGGCATTTATGATCGTTAAACACCTATTCCGGTAGGACATTTGTATGGGGGCTAGGTGAAATCGATCGATCATAACCAATTTCAATAGGCTTAGTCCTTGTGTCATGAAAGTCCTACGTGCCAAATTTCATTAAATTATCTGCAAAATTGCGACCTGTATTTTGTACACAAGGTTTACATGGACAGCCACCCAGCCGTCCAGCCAGCCAGACAGACGGACATCGTTAGATCGACATAAAAGTGATTTTGAGTCGATTGGTATACTTTAAGATAGGTGTTGGATGATTTTTTCTGTGCGTTACAAGCATCAGCACAAACACAAATTGCCCGACCACTCAACCAAAAAAAAAAAAAAAAAAACATAATTTAACTTTTAAAATTCTGAATTGAAATTTAGAAGGAAACTATTAATCTTATCGTTTTTATATTTAAATTTCAAATATTAGTCGAAAAAATTGTCCAAATAAGTTCAAGTTTTTATACATTTCCAATTGGGTTTAAGTAGGATGATATTTTGATATGTATGTGAGTGCACTAGTGCTGTGCAAGTATTGAGTATTAAGTATCGAGTACTGAGTATTTGCCACTATTTTTAATGATATCATATTAAAAACATAACGGCTAAAATACGTCTCTGTATAAAGATACAAATTAAATTTTAAATATATGAAAATATTTTTATTGATTTTTGTAAACGTGGAACGTTTTCGTTTATTTTTTTATTTTTGATATAAATAAATTTATAAAATTTCATGCTAATCGGTATAAATATATTTATTTTATTTTTTAATAAAAAAAACCTTAATTAGAAGTTATATTTCAATTTAAAAAATTCTTTAAGTATCGAGTACCCAAATGATAACTATTTAGTAGTATCGAGTATTCAAAAGTAGTAGAGTTTGCCAGCACTAGACTGCACAACTTCAAGTATAATACGAATAATGACATGCTTGTCATAAACGAGGAAATTAAAATAAGCAGAATGTTTGTATTCATACACACGAAGTCAGTTATTCCTATACATCCTTATGTTTTCACTCATACACATTCATAAACTTGCATTGCTTTCTTTGCACATATTCTTTTTAGTTTTAAACATTAATACTTTTTTACTTTTCCAAGGATTTATTTGATGATAATCAACGTTCTGTTTTTATTTTAACAAGTAGTAACTGCACTACCAAAAGAAATAAAAATAGATAAATAAAACTTTTAATGAAGTTTCAATTTTTTCTAATGAATAGAAAAATATATCATGCGAAATAGTCATAAGTTTATAGTAGGACAAAAAAGTTTTTAGCTTCGAAGGCTAATTGATTTTGTTGGCTTAATTTGGAAATGGCCTTCAAAAAGTCTCCGTTTTATTAAGCAAAATTGTAGTTAAAAGTGGGTTATTGTCGCATATGGGGCAATGAAGAAAATTTTACTTTTTTCGTGTATTTTTAATCTTTTTTCGAAAAAGGTTACTGGTAAACAGTGTTGCCAGGAGGTGAGAAAATGATATTAAAATGAACTTTAAAAAATACCAAAAAATGCAAAATGCTCTAAAAAATAAGGCCAGAAAAAGCTAGCATTTTTTTCAATTTAAAAAAAATAACTTTTTCTCGTTCCAATTGGTTTTTTATATTTTTTGTAAAGATATTGTAATAAATTTACAAATAAAGCATAAAACGGCTGAAAGCAAAATAACCAATAAATCACTCGTAAAATTTCAATACAAACTTGGGTTATATTTCATATGAAAAATTATTCAATATTTTTAATTGTTTTTCGTCATTTTTGGACTATAATTCCATTTTGATTAAACATTTCCAAATTTTTGTGTGATTTTACACATTTATAAGAATCTTTTTTTTTTTTAATTATATTTGCAAATATTTAGTTTCTATAGTTAATGAAGTAAATAAAATTAGATAAGTTAAATAACCTAGATATTTTGTATGAATAAATACATAAAAATTATTAAGTGAATGATTCTGCAAAAATAAAATTAGTATTAATAAATAAGAAATTATTTTCTTCGTTGCTAAAATACTAAAATTTTAGCTTTTTAAGGCAAATTTTTTGCTAAAAGCAAAATAAAAAGGCTAGATTTAGTCTTAAAAATACTAAACTGGCAACACTGCTGGTAAATGTTTGTCATTATTGTACTACATTTGAAAATCATATTTTATTCATGAAATCTCCGATTTTATTGCTTTTCGAACGCAAACAAATAAAATGTACTGAAAAAGTTTTTTTAAGTGCTGATATTTCTGTGCAAAATATCCAAATCAAGGGCATTTTTAAATCGATGAATGCAAAATTTTAATACTTTATTTTGTACATATTCAAACTGAAAGAAAGTTTGTCACAAAACTTATGTTTTTTTCAGATCTCTACTTGATGTAGAAATTGTGGAATTGGAGTAATGTAGCAAAAATATTTTAGGGCAGAGTGCTATGTATAATTTAGATAATGTTTCACGAATATTTTTTCCAATTTTGCTGAAAATATAGCAAATAATTGATTTAATCACTAATGATGTCAACCTATGAATTAAACTATTCAAAATATTTTTATAAATTTTGTTTTTATATTTTCTATTAGTTTTATCAGTTATTATATATCTGTTTTCATAAATTACTTTAATTTTTGGTATTCGAGTGATCTCGTAAATACAAAAGTCATTTAATAATATTTAATAAACCCTAAAAATCTTTTAAATTTTTAATACTTTTCACTTTACCTCAATATTTCGCATTTTATAAAAAAAAGCTGATTTGAAAAAACGCAGAAAAATAATACCAAAATATAAATAATCTTCATTATTTTTATACAAAACGTTAGACAATAATCCGTTCTATATAACAGTTCCATTGGAGGATTCAAAAGATTATTAGTTGGTATTTTATTGAAATTAAATTAAAGCATGCTCCACTTTGCCCCAATCTCCGCTAAATATACTTATTTCGTTTATTTTGGATCGTGACAAAAGTAAAATAGCCAGCAACGATATTGTAGGTGTATGACTGGCTTGCAATGAGTGTTATTTTAATCATATTTTTTGTTTCATGTTTGGAAGCGAGCTCTTGTCACAAAATAAGGCCTTACGGCAAACTATTTCCTGCAGCATATAGTACTTCTAATGCTACCAAATATTACTACAACTATAACTACATATCGCTCATTTACTTCAAGAACATCATAACAAAAAAAAACTTTATCTTTTAGTTAATGATGTAAAAATATGTGTTATAACTTTCTTTATCTTCTGTAAAAATATCATGTTCATTTGAATTTGAAAACTTTGAATGCGTTTTATGCAAAATCGTCTTTTTTGAATTATGATGTTCTTGAAGCAAATGAGCGATGTGTATTTAAAACAGTTCTCACTACCACCTCTACTAATGACACTAGTTAATACGAGTAGCTGGTATTCCTAAGTAAAAACTGGATTTAAGAGAAACGTTAATGACAATTTTTTTTTAAATATTTAATTATATTCTCTCAAAGGAATTTATAAACGAATCTTTTAATGCTAACATATTGATAAATGATAATTAAAGGTTATTACTTTTTGATATTCTATTTCAAGTATTTTTTATTTTGCTTTTATTATATTTCTCTGCAAATTTTCAGAAAATTAATTTACTTGCTGCTTTATACAACTACTTAGTTAATGTATTTAATACTTTATAGCACTGATGTATAGTATATATATATATATATATATATATACTTATTACATATATCTACTTACTTAAACATTTTTTTTTTACATACTTTATATAACAGCCTGCAGCAATTTATCAAAGTAATAACTTCTTTAAAGCAATATTTTCTCATATAAGAAGAAATATTCCAAATTAAATAAATTTTATTTATCATCACTTTCTCATGACACTCATATTTAAGAAGGAAAAAAAAAAAAATTATATACCATTTATGTATATTTTACTTTTCATTGTAAAATAAACCAAATAAATTGTAACATTTTTATCAATTTAATATATGCGTATTAGGGTAGCCCCGTTTGTGTAGAAAGAAAATAAGATTGATGTTCCCAGCTCAAATAAAAATTTATTTTATTCTAAGGTATAGTTCTCAAATTTTTCATTCGTAAATTATGCTCTTGTGAGCTGGATAAATATGAAGAGAGGTCCTTTTTCGGGTCTTTCGGATTTTCTTAATATTTCTTCCAAAGGAACAATATGATAATTTGGTATCGCCAGAGAGGCCTTTGGGATGAGTATTTAATGACTTAACAAACATTTGGAACCAAATCCAAAAGAGAGGGAATTTTGCAATTTTTCCCCAAAAATTTGAATATTTGAATTTTTTACACTTAAATATTTCCAAAAATAAGACCAAAATAATAAAATATAATCCTCTAGCAGTTATAGCGAAATGGTTTTTTCCGTTTTAAAAAATTAAATTTAGCATCAAAATACGCGTATTTTTATTATAATAATGAAGTATGTCTAATTTCACACAGCAATTTTTCTTTCTGAAAATTTTCTATTTTGAAGTAGATTTTGATTTAAAACAACATATTGAAGATTCTTAAATATATTCCGCTTGTCAATTCGTGCTTTGGGATTTGAGAAAATATAGTCTAAAATCAAAACTTTTATATAAAATGGGTTGAATTCGGGATGGTGTGTACCATGACTAATTGAGTTATTGGACTTGTTTTTTATCTTAAAATCATCTCTGTGAAGTTACCTTTCAGAAAAGTGTAAAATTATTATATGTTGCTAAAGAAAATTTTATTTTAGATAAAAAAGAGTGTAGATACTTTTTTTTTGCAATTTTCAAATACAAAATCGTTTATTTTTGGACTCGGTAAAAATATCGACTTAAATTTTTTTTATTCAATAGGTAATTTAGTTCTTTCATTAATTATTAAAATGAAAAACAAAAAGTACAGACAAGTTTATTCCCTTTCATAACATTTCTCGTTCTCTCTCACATGAAATCAGAATTTCAGCAAGAAAAATTATTTTGTGTGAACTCAGACTATTTTAAACTGAAATTAATTTAATTTCTCCTCATGTAGAAGCATTTGTATATGAAGAAAAATGTGAATTAAAAAAAAGACGGAAAAAATTCAACTATCAAAATTTTTTATGGAAAATTTTAAAATTTCGGACTTATTTGGACCTGTTCCAAAATTCTTGTTATGTCACTAAATGCACGTCCCAAAGGCTTTCTTACGACACCATACTTTCATATTGTTCCTTTGACAGAAATATGAATTAAATTCGAAAAAAAATATCTTTTTCCATTTTGATCCAGCTCATGAAAGGATAATGTAAGGATGAAAATTATGAAAAACTGTATCTCAGAATGAAGTAAATTTTCATTTGCGCATGTATGTATGTTTGTGTTCACATCTGTATATAGGCTTATGAATTTTAAATGTGTGCGTAAAATGTGCATATGTATCTGTAGGTGTATATATGAATCTATGAACATTTAAATAAAATTTAAATTTATGAAAATTGTCTTTGGTACCAAAACGTATTATCGAAATATTTGTATATTTATTTCATTGTTATCAATTGACATTAGGGTGATACATATTCGATCACATGGATGCATCCATGTGCAGGGATGTTTGCAATGACCTCTCAAACTGAAATTTTAATCAAATGTCAGTAAAAAATGCTTACGGGATAAGCAATTTTTAAAATAATACTCGTTTCACAATTCTTATTTGCCTATTTAAAGACAATTTCTTCTAAATAAATGCAACAAAGCTAATTTTTCTATTATAGAACTATGAATCTCTTACCATCTTTTCGTATTACCCTAACATTAATGCTCACCATAAGTAGTGTTGCCAGAACTATTTCTGAAAAAACCATAAATAATTCTTAAAAAAAAATGCTAAAATTTAAATTTTATTATAACAATAAAAAAAGGACAAAAATTTTATTTTTGAAAATAAATACATAGAGAAAACAGATTGGTTGCCACAACCGAATTTTTTTTGCCAATCGAATTTAGTCGGTTCTGAGAACTATCACATGATTGTACTAAAAATATTAGTATACCCAAGTGTTTTAAAAAATATTTCGTTTGAAAGTACTGAAACTATAATTAGTAGCAATAAATATATTATTTTAAAATGTTAGATTATATTTTATTAAAAAGGCAACAATATCTAAACATATACACAAAACATATATTTAAAAAGGGCTACGTGATCAAAAACTGATAAAATTTTATATAATTTTTTTGTTCTTCGACTAAATTGATGATGTGAATTAATAATTCCTTCATTCTGTCTAATCCATCAATTAGATTCAATCATAATTTTGCATGCGGTGTGAAGGGAGACGTTTATGTATTGCCGCAGATATTTCCTGTGAGATAAAAAGTTTTAACGTGCTTGATGTTGGCAAAGAAACTGTACACACTTGAGCCAGAAATGGAACTCATCGCTGAACAAAATTTGCCTCGTAAACGTCGGATCTTCTTGGAACTTTTCAAGACCCCATAGAGCTAAGCGATGTCGCTTGGGAAGGTCGAGCGGATTCAATTGTTGCACAAGCTATATTTTGTATGCTTTCAATTTAAGATCTCGACGTAAAATGCGCCAAGTCGTTCCATATGTCAGTCCAAGTTGCTGCTAACGGCGCCGAATCGACTCTAAACGGTCTTCGTGTACACTCTCAGCTACGGTCGCTGTATTTTCTTCACAACGTGCTAGACGTGGTCTATTCGGTAGAATATTATCCAACAATGAATGATGGGTCCCAAAATGGGTGATGGTGTTACGAAGGCCGATTATGTTGACCATAAGTTGAGCAAAGTGCACGAAACACATTCCTCACAGAACGTGAATTTTCGTTATAAAGTTGAACGATTTGTAAACGTTGTTCATGCGTTAGTCTTTCCATTATGAAATGCCAAACAATACTAAACAAAAATAACATGACAGCATGACACGATTCACACGTGGTCTGTCAAAAAAAGGCTATTGAAAAAAGTATCACCCATTATATATTAACTATTTGCAGCATTTTTTTAACATTATAATT
The DNA here is from genome assembly GCA_932274085.1 of Protocalliphora azurea. NCBI lineage: Eukaryota > Metazoa > Arthropoda > Insecta > Diptera > Calliphoridae > Protocalliphora > Protocalliphora azurea. The sequence goes on from OW026521.1 coordinate 45,802,318, forward strand.
TTTACCTCTTCTTTGTTCTTCCATTATTTACAACGCTCAAATTTTAAATCTCCTTTCGTGGTTCTTGTATCGCAGTTATTACAAAAAAAATATATATCGACTGTACTGAGCTCAACTAAAATTTTATGTTTTGTTTAGAAATTAATATTTAATGCCAAAAAAAAAAAAATTACTAAACATTCAGTTGGGAGCAGCGAATTGGTTAGTTTTGACCGAATTTTACAATTCTTTGTATTAATTTTTGTTTTCACTTACAACTATTTAGTACTAAAATTCGATTATATTTAAAATTTTATTAAAACAAATTTTAAGAATACAAAAAACGGTGTATCCAAAGAAATTCACAATTATTGAAATCGAAATTACTCTTTAATTTTAGAATTATTGCATGTTCGGCTTAAGTTCATTGTAGAAGAACACACTGTAAAAGTTTTATTGGGTACTTGGCAGAATGGAATGCATTTTCTGGTCTGCCACGACCGTCATCTGCACTCTTAAGCTTCCCACCGTGGTGTTCTCTGTAAACATCATCTATTTAACTTACAACTTTTTGGGAAATGGAATGGTAGGACGCTAAAGAATGCTGATGACGGTCGTGGCCGGCCAGAGAATGCACTACATTCTGCCGAGTGTCCAATGAAACTTTTACACTGTATTCTTTTATAATTATTCAATGAACTTAATTATTCAATGAAATTTCAACAATAAACTATAAACTATAAACTAATTACTATTTAATTACATCAAACGTAGGCAAACTTTTGTTTTGGATATTTTTTAATAATTAGAAATAAAAATTATTTCATTTGTATAAAATTACTACAAATGCAAACATTTTCCAACCAATATTTTTCCTGTGTATACCTTTTAAAAATATTACATATATAAGTACTCAGCAAATAATTAAGATCGTTTTATATTTGGAAAAGTTTCGAGCATCGAAATTATCACAAACCCACACAAAAGTAGATCAGATATTTTTGGATTTTTCGTCTTCCGTATATCCATAAATAAAAAAGTGCGAAAAATTATGGTAATGCTAAAAATGCACTTTTAATGCAAAAAAAAAAACATTAAAATTACAAAAAAATACAAAAAAGTGCTAAAAGGCATTTAGCATTATTTTTTTACAAAAAAGTACAACAGCCAAAAAATAAGTGCTAGTGCTAGCACTTTAAATGCCGTTATGGCAACGCTGGCCATAAGTGATATCGTAATATAATATTTTCCGAATACATACATGATACTGATTGGCAATAGTTTTCAATTTTATGTTGAATATTTTTCTCTTTGTTCATTTTCCTATTAAACCAAAAATACAACAAAAAGAAAAAACAAATTGTAATCCATAACCAATTTAAAATGGTTTTTAAAGCAATCATGATATTTGTGCAACCATAATGCAGTGGTTATGTATAATTTTAATGTATTTAACAGTTTTTATATCAGCTACTTAAGTTCGACAAAAAAAGGGATTATAAAACTCCTGTGGTAACCGATTATGGTAGCAGTGAAATTAAGTGTGGAGAAATCTGATTACCAAAGACATATGTCTTGGAATTTTGGCTCACATTATTATTTAAGATATGTATTTAGAATTGTTAAACCTAGCCTAGAAACCTAGAAAATAAAGAATTCATTGGCGTTTATTTATTGGGAGATGAATAACATCCATCTATTAGGAACGGATTATAAAAATAAATAAATTACATTCAACTATTTTCTTTCTATTATTTCAGGTGAGGTGGAACGAAGCGTTCAAGTTATGGGAAGTGTGGTAAATAAAACAGATCAGTATTAGTTAATGATAAAAAAAAAAAATAAATGGATGATAAAAATAATAAATAAACTAAATTTTTTTAAACATTTTTTTTGCATAATACTTTTAAATTAAAGTACAATCAGAAAAAAAATATAGTTGTAGTGACCATAATCTAAGAGCAACATATTATGATTGTAACATATGATCACATCGAAAAATAAAAATGATTATAAGTAATAATTATTATGATTCCACTTTGCTATATTGTATCCGATTTTAAGGTCGGTTTTTACATGTTATGATTATACTTTTACATATAATTGAACAATCTTATTATATCACATTGTCATATTTTGATTCCATTTTATCATATTATTAGCTCATATTATCATATAGTTATTATTTTATTTATTCAACCACCATATGTGGTTGAAACCAAACCTTGCCTATAAATGAAATGCCTATATATGAAATGAGAATTAGATTGAAGTTAGAAAACAAATATTAAAAAAAAAACATATATTTTTTTTGAAAACAAACAAGTATTGAAGTTTTCCGCTAAGTTTTTGTAAAAAGTATAAGTATTATACTTATTTTGAACATTGTATTGTTATAGGAATAATAATATTAATGCGGTTCAAAAACAGAATATGGTTTAAGAACAAGAAAAATGACTGTAAATATTTAATGGTTGTAGAAGTAATGATATGTTTCATATTAACAAAATTTTGTTTCTGGTAAAAATATTTAAAAACATATATTTTTTGCAGTCAATCATATAAAAATCCTTAATGAGTGTAAACATTTAATGACAAGATTGAATAAAAATCATTGTTATCATGAATGCAGAGTTATTAAAATTCAGTAAAATTAACAATTAGAACATAATATTGCTGTAGTGATCATGCTGTAAACAAGTTTTTTCTCTGCGTATATTTTCATTGATTAACAAAAATAAAAATTAAATTTATTAAATTTTTCAGAATTAATAAAAAATTTTAGTCGTACTTTCAACAGTTTTGTTGAAAAAACATTATAACTACGATATATGTGAAAAAAATTCAAATTTATATAAAATTTGGTTATTTTGAAAATTATATTATTTATAAACTATCAAAGTGAGGAAACCGAAAAGGGCGTATATTCATTGTAAAAGTAATGTGTACAAATTCTGTAAAGAGAGATTTTGGAAATGATTTCAGGTCAAATTATTCTTAAAAGTACGCAAATTGCTTTCTATATTCAATTTTGATAAAATGAGACGCGCATCACTTCCAGAGTCGATTTAACAATGTCCATCCTTATAGCTGTCCTTACAATATTCTATAAAGCAATTTTAAAGGTATTTTGATAAAATTTGGCACAAGTATTTATCTTGATACAATGATTATTGAAAGTGATCATGATCGGTCCATTGTTACAACTATTCTCCAAACAAATGATGCATGGACATGTATAGGGGGATATATTACTTAAGTAAGCAATTTACAAATACAGAGACGGACAAAATTATTCACACACATCATTGATTTACATTCTCAAGGCTAAATCTTCTGAACGAATGAATTGAACGCCATATTTTGTTCACATGATTTGTTGGTTTATTTATAGGTAAATTAAAAATAATAAAAAAATTAGCATAATTATATCCGTTATAAAGTAATTAGGAAAAATTAAAAATTTTATGCTTTTTCATGGCGACAAAATTATTTGCACAGTATTTTAAATTTAGAATTAATATCTTATAAACCTTTAAACCTTTGCTCTATAAAACTCCTTTTAACCTATTTGACATTGAGTCAACTAAGTTTTTTGTTGTTTCTTGGCCAATATTTTCCCAATCCTGTTGAAGGATTTCTTTGAACTAAGTCTTGCTTGAAATTCTTCGTTTTGCCACTCTTCCACCGAGTTCATACCAAAGATGTTCAATCGGATTCATGTCGAGCGATTGAGGGTGTATTGGTAGATTATGTGGGACATGTTGTATGATCTACATATCCATGTCAAGAGCAGTGTGCTTGGGACCATTATCCTGTTTAAAGTAAAAATTATCACTAACGCCCATCTTTTCAACGCTTTAATGAAGATTTTCCTTAAAAATATGCAAGCACACTCACTTGTCCACCAATCTTCCAACACCCACTGCAGATGTACACTCCCGCACCATAACTCCTGCACCACCATGTTTTATAGTTTTAACTGTGTTATTTGCACCTAGTTCACAGTTGAGTTTTCCCCATATTCGTATTCGCCCATAAAATTGGAAAATATTAAATTTGCTTTCATCTTTGAACAACATACTACTCCAGAAATCCACAGGATGATTCACATACATTCTTGCAAATTCCATTCTCTTTCATTTTATTCACTTTTCTAATAAGAGGCTTCCTTCGTGCTACTCTGGAGCTATAACCAGTACGTTACAGCGTTCTGCGAACAGTTCTGGGATAAATTTCTTTGGCCATCTCTTCTTTAATTTCTGCTGCTACCTGGGTTAAAGTCATTTTTGGATTTTGTTTGACTTTTTTTACAATTTTTCTTTCCCCGTTTACGAAAAAGCTTTTAAGGGCGGCTTTTCAGACTCTCATTATTTTTTGAAACGTCTTATAATGCTATAAATGGTAAACCTGCTTCTTTCTATAATTTCACCAATTTCTGTACAACTTTTATTTTGTTTGTGCAATTCTAATATTATTTTTCTTTCCACTACCGCCGTTTCTTTTTGTCTACGTCCAATTTTGATATATATATTTTTAGTTTTTATAAATTAATATTGACAGAATTGTCGTTTTTTACAAAAAAAAAAAAAAAAAAAATTACCATATTAATCAAAGCTTTAAGTCTAGTACAGCGTCTTGCAACTGTGTGAATAATTTTGTTAGTTAGTTTAAATTTGTAATTTGCTTCTGTTATCTTGTAACTTTAAGAGTTATGATAATTTTTTTAATTGCTTTAAATATGATACTAATAAGTGCACATTTGGTGTATATAAATCATATCTCTAAATTTATCCGTTTAGAAGATATAAACTCACAAACGTGTAGCAACTATGTGCGTCAATAATTTTGTCCGCCTCTCTGTTCATATAAAAATAATTTTAAAAATTCATTAATTTCACCGAAAAAATTATTTTAAAGATATGATTTTTTATAATAATTTTTTTTTCTTGGATTTTTAGGTGTTTTTGAATAAATAATAAGTTTCAGAATATGAGCAAGACATTTCAAATTTATGTTATATTTACCCATATTGCAAAAAAAAATATTATATTGTGAGTTTTAATGCATTAAACTAAAAACAAGTAAAATTTTAATAATATAATAAGATGATCTTTTGATGTGATTTTGTTAATAATTTCAGCAAATTAATTAAAAAACAAGCAAATAACATGTAGTGCATTTTTAATATTTTCGGAGAGGGTCTTTCTTGGTATCTATGGTCAATTGTCGACCGCTTCTTATAAAATTTGAAAGTGTAATTCATATTTCTGATATTTTATATTGGGGTAAAGCGGAAAGTATTAAAAATGGAAAAATTTAATTTTTAAATATTTTTAAATGACTTTATAAATTATATTTAAATGGCTTTTGCATTTACGAGGCCACTTGAAAACCATTTGTAATTTAAAAATGTTTGCAAATACGCCTATTTTATTGTCCACAGAAAAATATGTGTTTTCTTCAAAAAAAACCTCTTCTAATGTAATTGGACTCCAATGTAATTTAATTCCAAAATAAATTTTTTATTCCTTAGATAGTTCTATTTAATAAATAAGACATAAATTTAAGTTTGAAACATAAAAATTTAAAATTTTTTCATTTAAAGAAATTCGCACCTATTTTATTGTCCATATGTGTATATAACATAGAAAACCAATGTTAAGTTTTGGAGGGTGCAGGCGGTTCGCGCTACTTGGAAATGAGGCCAGTAGATGAAGGAGCCGTTCGTAGTTCATTAATGAAAGTTAAAGATCAAGGAATTTCTTCAGTTGCTATTGTTTTAGCCCATAATTATTCCTGTCCCGAACATGAATTGAAGATTGGAGATATTGCCAGGGAGTTGGGCTTTGAATATATAACGTTGTCGCATCATGCTATGCCAATGTATAGACTAGTACCCAGGGGTTATGCAGCATGTGCTAAAGCATACCTTACACCACATGTAGTTCGTTATTTAAATAAATAAATTTCTATAATTTTATAATAAATTTCTATAATTTTCAAACACTTTAAGTGTACAGACCATTTGCATGAGTTTTATCATATCTAGTGTGTATTTTTATAGCATCCAATATTTGTGCGATTTTTAAATCCAGATGTTCTTCCTTTAATAGGCTGATGTAATAATACATGTTAGTTCTTGGAATTTTTGGTCTTATCTCTCTGGAGTTTATTGAATTATTTTCAATTTTTATTTGATCTATTGCTTTTAATAAAGCAACAAATTTTTTTATCTGGTATAATAAATTTTCTAATATATGTATGTTGAACTCATTGGTGATTAAACCAATTATTTACTACATCCATTTTTTAATACATAAATGAGAGAGGAACACTTGCTCAAAATTTTACAGTAGTCTATTAACAGGTGGTACTTGATGGAAATAGTGTTGAATTTCACATAACTACTAGGGAAGTTCGAAAAGTCACGGAATTATTGATCCGCCCTCGTACCATCTGTTCGCAAAATGTGTACAACGTGTTTGGAAGAGACAGGAAGGTCAAGTTTATTTTTATTTGCATAGCATTTAATTTATTTTGGGTGGCTTCTTTTTTTATTTTAGTAATTTGCCTTTTTGTTAATTTTTGATTACCTTTTGTTGGTTTACGCAGTCCGTGTTTCTGCCCTTTCTTAAGAAAGCCTCGAATAAGTCTTTCCGTACGGTTAATTTTTCATCCAATTTCTCTGTTAAAACGGTCTTAATCACGAAAAAATTTAATCTGAATTTTTTACTGGTCTGTAAGAAAAGATCCTTTGGGCATTCCCAATTAAAACAAAAATATTTCCAGTAAGCAGAGATGTTGTCATCAGAAACTTACTGAAAGAAACAACTAAAACTGTTAAAATTTTTTAATATTTTTTTTTTGTTTTTGCAATAACTTTTTAGACAAATTTTTCTCGACTGCGATTATTTTGGGCGGACTATCACTGATGTCCTTTAATCTTTATAAAAATATTTTCTAACGATTTTGTTTCTTATGCAATTTATAAAATAAGTATCAGTTTTTCATTCCTCCAAAATTCATTTAAAAAGCTTTACAAATTTTCAAATATAAACAATAGGTAATACATTTAATCGATTACAAATGGATAAATTAAACAATTTTAAAGCATGTGTTCCTACATATATTCTACCCAAATATATGGATATACGCCAGGTGCCAATCTAGCCAAAGCATTTGGGGTGAAATTTTAAAAAAATTTTTTTATTATGAAAAATTTTCGATTTTGTTTACAAAAACTTTATGTTGATTTAGTCAATTTAAAACTTTTAAAGAAAAGTCTTTAATCCAATTGATCAGCTATGAAATTTGTATATTTCTGATGTTCAAAAAACTTGATATTTTATATAAATTTTATATTTTTTGAAATATCAAAAAAAAAAAAAAATATATATATATATATATATATATATCAAATAATAATAATAATAAGAATAATAATAGTAATAATAATAATAAAAGAGTAAAATTATGCTTTTTAAAAGGATTTTAGTGGTTTAAACATAAATAGATAAAGGGAATCTGCACTAAAAATGCATTAAAAATTATGAAAAAATACAACTTTTTTTTAAATTAAAAAAAGTTCTGATTTGCAGCCTGAAATTTGTAAAATTCACAGAATTTTTTTAATAAAGTAAGTTACTTTCATTGATTTAAGTAAATTTTCTTCTTCCCCCCGTGGAGCAGCGCCTGACATACGCCCGCACATTTTAGCCAATTTGATTTTTTTTTTTTGATATTTTCAAGTTTCAAATATTGAACTGATAAAATCAATTCAATCAGTGAAGATTTTCTTTCAATCTGGTTGGAGCAGGAGATCAGAACACTGCTTGGGCTCAAGAGATAGAATATTTTCCTGGAAGTTTACACTCGGAAAATATAGGTAAAGAGTAAATCCCGGATTTCATTCAGTAAAGTAAAAACAGAAGGAGATAAAGTACAGGGGGTATGGAATAGATTCTTGGTCGGGGGCCCTTTCAAAAACTTTTAATTTTTCCGTGGACCCCATTCATATTGGAATTCTTTAATAATACAAATGATAATTGAGTAAAAAATGTTTGCAGAATCGCCAAGAAAATATATTGGTATTGCATTAATGCCAACTGTTTTTTTAATAGAAATGAATATATATTTCGAGCCAAAGGAACAATTTATTTTATTCAAGATATTGTACATCTGAAGGTACGACTTTTCTCATCATTCTAGAAATATGTGAGTTACATCCCAAAACCGCTTCTAAACTTTCGAGACAAGAAACGTAGCAACTTAAGATGTGATACTTTTGAAGTGAAGCGTATTTTATTTACGTCATTCTAAATCGAATGAAAATATTAGTCAGAAGAGGCAATATCCGTATATTCCAGTCTGGTAGAATAAAACTTCTAAACCACTTTTTTCCAATAGTTTGCTCACGCAACATTGTCTTTATGAAATGTTATGGACTCTTGTCGGTTGTATATTCTGGCATTTTATTCAATGCTCATTTCATATGGATCAATTGTATTCGGCACCTGTCTTCCGTGATCTCGTGACATATTTCTGATCTAATTAAATACAGATCATTTCCTGGGACCATGGTTATTCGGTTTAGGAGTTAGGAGTGCCGCTGACATTCAAAATTGCCTTTTAACGTCTTCAATTTGAGTAGCACCAATTTTCCTTGATTTTCAATAAATACAATTGGTTTAAAATTCTAAAAATTATTGCTCGACCTACTTTCAATGATTATGTAAGCATTTATTACTACAAGTTGTCTCAGCTATATCTTGTTTCCATTAAATAAAAACAAATAAATTTATACACTATTTTATTTTTCTATATTTTTTAGGCGGACCTCCTAAAACGTTACAACGGACTACCATTTGGGAATAGACTATGTAATTCAGAGACTTAACAGCACACCGGGTCTCAATAAAGAAGCATTCAACACAAATAAAAGTTTACGAGAAAGTGAAAATATATAAAAGCGTGTTCCTTACAAGATTGCCAGTAAGTATCTGCTGGATTGCTTCAAGTTGCAAAACCCAACATTTTTATTAATGATATAAACGCTCTTCCCAGCGAAGATCACGGTGGCATTTGTATATACATATCGTCACTTAAAATAGCATGTCTCTGCTGAAGTTAACTTGCTTCCACTGTTCCATAGTCTTTGGTGTTGTGGAGTATTAAAAAATTACTTATGGTTAATCAGAGATCAAGGGTGTGCTTTGTATTACACCTTCTAAGGCACTTTTTTTAATGCTCTGGTTATCGAACGGCTAAATGTGCAGGTCGTTACAATTTCGGTGACCATACACATACATGCAATTCGAATACTTATAGACTTATGGATGTTTCTGAGATACTTTCATATTATGATTCCCTATGACTGTTTCAGTTTGGACAATCTGTAGGAATGCCAAAAGTATGGTTCACCATACTTCTTCACAGAAGGGTTAGGTGTATAAAGGAGTTTAAAGATGTTTTCAATTAGAGAGGGTGAATGTTGACTGGCACAAGGCGCGCCGCGCTTTCTGTCAAATCACTTGTTTTTTATTCAGTCACTGATGCCAAATCACTATGGCAAGTTACACGATTGAGCAGCTCGTCGATGTGATAAAACTTTTTATAATCATAATTAGTGTTCGTTGGGGTAAAAATTGCTTGCCCATTTAACAAAGAGCAAGTGGAAAATGACAATTAGATTTGAACTACAATATTTTTTATTTTCAAAATATCTTAAACCAATACCACTGTCTACTGCGTATTTGCAGGTTCCTTTTAATTTCATCATTTTCATTATTCTTATACAATTGCTGCAGAGTTTCAACATAAATAAGTTCAAATATGTTTAAATTTATTTGCGTACACTTCGATGAATGCAAGGAGAATGTTAACACGTGCTGCTACACATTCCAATTTAAACATTCGTACTATTTTTTTTTTTTTGTAACTACAGATAGTCGTATTCCATTTTTTATTTTGGTTTCAATCCTAATATGGCAATAATGGCTTTTATTGGTGTAGCAAAAAAGCGATAATTTATTTAAAAAAATATAAAAGAGAGATTATTATACGAGTATATATATATATATATATATATATTCTTTTAATAAAATTGAAAGGAATGATTGTATGTATGGTTTGGCAAAAATCAATAAAATAACATAATAAATGAATTGAAAATTGTGCTAGTCAATGGTGAACTATAGTACACTGGACATATAGCACGCTGGAAAATTATCAAATGGTTGGTGATTATATTTATAAAATTGTATTCTTTTCTTGCTTTAAATTAAAATAGCTTCACGGATTTTATTTGTTTTAACTTTAGACAATTTACAAACATGTTCAGTTCCAACAAGCCATTTGCTCAAAGTGTAGGGTACATGAATTTTGTAAATTAATTCAAAAATTCACATGTTTGGGAATTTCAATTCAATGCATTCATGTACCGAGTAAGAAAACGTGATATGGTTTCAAGTATTTAAAAAAAGTCCAACAACAATTAAATGAAACATATGGAACCATTTCAATGAAATTAATTTAAATTCATGAACGTAATTGTGTACACAATTGCGAATGGAATATTTTTAGTTCAGTTGTTAAAACAAACACACACATACACACTTACATAGCCTTACAATGACCATTAGATTTGGTATCACTTTTGTTCTTTAAAAAATTTTGTTAAGTCAATTTGAAAAAAGTCAACATAGTCAACATTAACACAGTTAAGGAAAATAATAATACTACATTATTACGGGGTGACAAAAAAAAATATATTTTTTTACGTCACATTAATTCAAATAAGAATTTGTTGCTATTTTATTAAATCAAATTGGACAAATTGTTGTTAAGAAATGCTGCAACATGTGGTACAAACTCATTAATATCCTATACAACGGTACATAGTGGGGCCAATTGCAAAATTTTTTGTAATAAATCTGTGTTTCCTAAACTACTGGTCGCATCGAATTGAAATGTATGGAAAAGTTGTAGAGGATGACTTGGGCTTTCAGAAAAATCATCTTTAGTCATCCTGTAGTAACACGAGTATGTAAAAGTTTTAAAAAATCGTAAGTTCGACATATCAAGTCGAATAGCAAAGATTTTTTTATATTTTTGTAAAGTACTTGACGAGATAAAGAAAAAATATGCTTACTTCTCTAAATTATATCTTACAATTAAAAAGATGTTCAATTTTAAATTTTTTGCCTCGACTTTATTTTGTTTTTCGAGAATAAGTCCTGAGGTAAATGAGGGAAAATTTTTTGTTTAAATCTATATATGTAAAAATGGTGTAAAAAATGTATAGTAATTCATAAAATGAGAACGGCTGGGCTGATTTCTGTAAAATTTTTTGTCAGTTGTTCATATTTTCGAGGAGAAGGTTTTTACGGAAGAAAGTTTTGCAAAATCTCTCCGGAAAAGTCGGAAAATTGGAAAAATCGAAAATCGAGTTTTTGTATAAAATTTTGTGTGAAGTTATTCCTCAATGGCTTTCCAAATCAAACAATAGAAAGTTCTTAGTGTAAATCATGGAAAATTGCAGAAAATGCGAATTGCGGAAAATTGGAAAATTTCTCCTCAAAAGTCGGAAAGTTGGAAAAATCGAAAATTGATTTTTTTGTACGAAATTTTGTGTGATATTATTCCTTAATGGCTTTCCAAATGAAAAAATAGAAAGTTCTTGATGTAAAACATGGAAAATGTAAAAATGCGGAAAATTGGAAAAATCTAATATTGATTTTTTGTATAAATGTGCTATTTTTCTTGCTGCAATTTATACGAGTTTTGTGTATTGTTAAACTGATTCCGGATTGTCATAAATCACGCATTATATCCATATACGGTAAAAGCATTACAATCAATTGAAATTCAGTGCAATATTTATCAAAAAAATCGAAAATAGATTTTTTGTATGGAATTTTGTGTGGAATTATTCCTTAATGGCTTTTCAAATGAAAAAATAGAAAATTCTTAGCATAAAGGAATAATTTTTATATATATTATATTACTCTAAAGTTTGTTTGAAGGCTTAAAATTGGTGCGAGGCGAACTTCGCCGGGTCCGCTAGTATTCTATAATTTCTAATACATTTCAATATATTTTTTTTTTAATATTTTTTTTTTAATTATCTCAATTCATCTAGCCGTGAAAAATGTTCAAAGTCAGCACTCTGAAATTAGTATTAAAAATTGTATTTTTTACCAAAAATATAATACAATTTTTTCACTTTTTTCTCAGTTTTTTTTTAACAAAAAATTTTTCTCTTACACATTTCAAAAGGCTATGTAGCCTTGCCTGGTTAAGAAAGAAATTTTAAATCGATTTTTTGAATTTTTGAAAAAAACTGTTTTTATCGATTAATAAAATAAGTAATTTATTGACACTGTTTATTTAAAAGATTTATTTAGAGTATTTTGGTACTAAACTGCTTCCCGCCTGGCCAAAAATAAAAGTAGGAGTATAGATTTTATGAAAAAAGTCAACTTAAAAATTGCTTTTTTTTAATTGCATAAAAAAGCAATTTTGCATTACATTTTTACTACTAATTCTTATGTGTTGTATGAAATAAATATAAATCTCTCATTTCTGGAAAAAATCATTTAAAGAGCTTAAACGTCCAGTTTTTGACAATTTTTCAAAAATAAACAATATTTAATAAATTTAAACGATTATTACGAATATTATCTCGTTACACAAACAACACGTGGCAGTATAATTGTGTGTTACGTATACACACACATATGAAAATAACAAATAAAATAGTGAATTTATTGAATTATATAGGCATATTATATATCAGTGAATTGGTAAATAAGTATATTTTTATATTCTTTTAATATTTCATATATTTTTTAAAAGTTAACGGATTTTTCTCAAAAAAAAATTATTATTATTTTTTTAATATTATTTATTTTTAAAAATTGACAAAAATTGGTTGTTGAAGCTATTTAAAAAATTTCTTGAGGAATGAAATATAATACATAAGAAATATCGGGAAAAATATTGTACTAATATGTCTTTTTGTAGAGTCAACTCAAAAAAGTGATTTACTGGCTTAGAACTCCATGATCACGTGTATCTAAATTAATTGAGAATTGCATAACTTGTATAATCTTTCATTGAATTTAATGTTTAATATTAATACGTATATTACAAAAGGTAAACTGTTTTTTTTTTTTAGAAATTTATAAAATTTACAGGATTGCGGATCGAAAAATTATAGCACTGGACTAAATATATCTCCACTGAGAAGTTTAAATAATTTAAATAACCCTAATAGGACACCTATCGGGGTCAAAAGTTGATTTCTCAGAAAGATATTCGGTCGAACATAATAATATTATTATCATATAACATCGTAGAACAATTTCCTAAACATTTTTTCATACATGAAATTATATATATGTATCAAACTAGAGTCCATGTGTAATAAAATTACGTACTCACTTTTTTCCAGGACGTCAAATTTTCTCTCAAAAGGACTTCAAAGTTTCAAAAAATATACAACTTAAAAAAAATATAAAATATTTACCAAATTTGTATCCACCCAATATGGATGTCAAATGATAGGTAAGAAACCCTGTGATATAACAAAAGTTTTTATTAAAATGTTGCAGTACAAAACCATAAGAAAAAAGTCCTTTATATGAAATATGTAATTAAATAATAAATACAATGTTAAAACGTTAAATTTTAAAAAAGATATTTTCTTAACTTTTTCATTTGACACTCATATTAGGTCGATATAATCTTCGCAAATATTTTATAATATTTTTAAAAATTGCGCATCTTTCAAAACGTCCTAGGGAAAAATTGAGAATGCAGTTTTACTATGAATGGTCTCTAGTTTCATGCATACACATATCGATTTTTTCATGTGAGAAAATGACTGTCACGTGGTGTAATCATTACAAAAATCAAAAATTTTTCTCACACAAGAAAAATTCCATATACTTACAAATATGCGAAGAAAAAGACTTAGATTCTAATTTAACGAAACGAAAATCGTTTCAACTCAGAAACCTTTTCAGAGTCGATTTAACAATATCTGTTTGGACGGCTGCCTAGTCCCATTTTTGGAGATGTGTATCTGTGTGTAATGAAATTTTTCACGAATAATTATTTTGGTACAATTTTTCTTTTTAACTTCAATATGAATGTTCTCGTAGATTAGCGGTTTAAGGCGCATAAATGCCTTAAATATATTACCAATTATCTGAAATTCGGTATATATCATATCAGCATATATCAGTGTACTAAATTTCATGAATATCGGTCCATAATTATACCCATGTTCCTTATACAAATAAAAACGAAACAGTTTATATCAAAATATTTAGTATTTTCAAAAATGTATTTGTATTTCATAAAACATTAGTTTTATATGAGTTTTTAACTAAAATAGCAATAACTCAAATGTTTATGAAAAAGAGCAAAAAGGTGCAACCTTCTGCCTTTGAAAACCTTTCAAAGTTCACATTTGTCCTAAATTTGTCAAAATATCGAATGAAACTTTTTTAACATCTGTAATTAAAAAGTCAGAATAAAAAAAACTAACTTTATAAATGGTTGTCATTGTCTAAAATCAACTACAGCTAAGAGCATTAACTGATAAAGTAATTTCCAACATTTGTTGCGAATTCACTTTGTGAAACGTGATTTCTTTTCAAAATACATAAATCAAAAATTAATTATTTTCGACTTTGGGCTTCCCAATGGAAGGAGAACTATCAAACATAATAATAAAATATTTTTGCACAAATTAGCTGAAGGAGTCTACTATCCAAAAATAAAGTTCCTTTTATATTTTAACTGAAATGCTTTATTAACCAAGAAACTGAGTTCGTGGCCCAATGTGAAACGATTTAAAAATTGAGTTTAAAAATAAATTTTTATTATTTACTCGACATATTGTATATCGTTTTAGTGGAAATTGTGTTTTATTTAAAACGATGTATTACTACTTGATAATTTGTAGAAGACTTTTGTGAAAACAAATCAAAGTTATGCTTACAGAAATATTTTTCATAAATTTTTTACGGTCTTTGAAATAGTTTTATGTATCAGAATATTTTTTTTTGTTTTTTTTTCAAAAAATGATCTCTTGTGACTAAATTAACCGATTGGTTGTCACAATTTTTTGCAAAGTATTTTCGAAAAAGTTCCGAAATCAACAATCAATATTTTTTACAAAATCAAAAAGTTGAACTTTTGTTCAAAAATTTAGCAATTTTGATCAGACTCAATATTTATTTTAGGTTGCACTTACACTCTACCTTAAGGTCTATTCTTTCAGAAAATTTCAGAAAAATTTTGAACTTTTCTAATGAAATTTTCTTAAAAATTTAAATATATAAGCTTAATTTTTTTAATTAAATTTTTTTTCTACTCATTGAATTGAAATTGTTAAGAATTTTTTTCATTAGCTTTTAATTCAGAAAATTATTAGAAATTTAACAATGTTTTTAAAAAATTTTAGAATTTATATTATAAAAGTTATCGGGTATAAACACAGAAAAGTCAAGGTCAAAAATGAGCAATTAAATCTTTGAAATCAAAAATTTTTGAAACCGTAAGTGATAACTAATATTGTAAGTATAATAGTAACCATGTTTCTTTTTTTTTATATTTATCTTGCTTAGCAGAATTGAGGAATGAAAAAATATTTAAAATCGGTTCATATTTGTAAAAGGTCAAAGTGCCGAAATATTTTTAATACTGGTGGTGGTCAATTTTGGTCGACTGTAGTGCCGACTGTGTTTCAGTTACACATTCTAGCTAACAATATTCTGAAAGCATGTCTCCTCCTCTATCGATGGTCCAAGATCGGTCCAGCAGTTTAAAAGATTCCGATTCAGTACCATTTATGTTGCGAAAGGGTCCACTGTGCAGCGCTACTTTGTGATTAAGTATTTATACCGACAGTAAATACTTATGTATGTATGTATGTATGTATATATGTAAATATTGACTTTATAAGTAGTTTTCCAATTAATGTCTATATTTAAAACTGAAGTTAACCCTCATATTTTCATAGATCTTAATTAAAAGTTTTTAGAAAATATAAAAAGAAATGATAAATAAATAATGAAATAAATTATTTATTTTATTGTTTATTTTGTTAAAATGACCTTCAAATAGTCGAATAGCTGAATTTTTCCTATACAAAATACTTTTTCTAAATATTTTTAGACTTGAATGTCAATTAGTTGTATGGTACAAGAAAAACTTTCTAACCCAAATTTGTGAATAAAGTTAATATTAAAATTATAGTTATAAATAGCTTTAGGAAGATAAACTGAAAAATAAATTTAGTCAGTCAAAAATTAAACACTTAGAACCATGAGACATGTTTTTATTCTTCAAATAAATTTAACAATATTTACCAATTATTAAAAAACAATTTAACTAGATTCCAAGAATCAGAAAAATGTATACTAAATACCTAATTAAGAAAAGTATTATATTATACTGAGAACTAGTTATGCTCATCACTGTTTTAAATAACTATATAAGCTTTGTTAATTTAACCCAACAATTTTTATTTATTTATGGTAAGTATTACAAATACTTAAATAAAACAGTCTAATAACTAACCAAAAGAGCTCGAATACATCCATAGACTCTCAACTAGCTACAAACGTTTTATCAAAGTTAATAACTTAAGTAGCCAGTTTAACAACAACAACAAAAACAGCCCAAGAAAACTAAACAATGTCTCCTTCCTGCCTAACACAACAATACAACGACAATACTTAACAGCCTTTTTATGATCCTTAAAATTCACCTCTGCCGCTCCTGTTTCTTTTCAGCAAATCAAAATTAAGAAAACGAGCAAATAAACGAACGACCCAAACCAAATAAAAAAAATAAAAGAAAAGAAAATCGTTTAAGATTCTATGGTATACTTTTAGGGGTAATAGTCATACTTTTGATTGTCTGACAACAATACACAGGTAATGAACGTGTAAATCTTAAATATGCAAAAGGTTATGTTCATAAAAACGTGAGGTGGAAGGATGCAAAGGAAGTAAGTATAGAAATATAATTTTTCACGTTATAAGATGCGCTGCGAAATTATAAAGTCACTTTAATTTATTCCGTGTATGTAAAATATTTACTTTTTTATTTGATATTTGATCTTTTTAGAGACAAAATCGCTGAAAATGTGCACTTTCCAATGAGTTAAAATTATAATGTCAGTACATCTTTTCCAACAAAATCACATTTTTTGGCAATTTATTCCTTGGCCATTTTTATTTATTGATTTATAGAAGTGATTAGGAAGTGAATTATATTAATTCTAGCAGTATTTCTAAGAATTCATTCCACCCAGCTTTAAAAATTTCCATTTTTACCTATTCCACGGTCGTTTTCAAGGATAAAAGTGCACACTTAATTCTAAAGTGATCTAAATAAAATAAAATTAACATTGAGAATAGGAAATTGTTCACATTGTTGCATAACAGACGCTCTAGATTCATCAAACCATGCCTAAGTGGGTCCACTACCAATAGTTTCTGCACTTTTCTGGCAAAAAAAGTGAATATTTTTTTGTATTTTTGGGCCCAGATGCAGAGAAAAGTGGTTAGAAGCTATCGTTGGTATTCAAGATTATTAATTTTGTTGGAATACAATAGCTTAGAGTGGCTCCCATTTCAGATTAATTCAACAACGTTGTCAGATAAGTGGTACCAGATAACGATTTCAAGAATTCTTCTTCAGTAAAAAATGTCTAAATTATCATTAAGAATTTAATTTTTTCTTTAGATTTCTGATGGTTCCAATAGCCCGTCAGGCTATGAAAGAGATATAATATAGTAGTACATGTATTTTAAAAAAATGAAATTTTTTTGAAATTTCCTAGGAACTTAGGATATGTTTATCATAGTTTAAACCCACTTTTAGCATTTCCTTTAACTAAAATTAATATTTTGGAAGAGATACCAACTTCTTTCCAACCATGCTATGCGCAAAATCCCCACAAATTTTCAATTTTTCTGAAAAAAAGGGTGAAAACCTTTGGTAGCAGATATACTTAGATTTGTTTTGGGAATCTTAGAGTGTTTGTTATGTAACAGTATGAACGTTTTCGTATTTTCAATGTTAATTTAATTTTATTTAGATCATTGTTTGGATTAATTGTGGAAAACCATAGCATAATTCAGTGGGATAGATAAAAGTGGAAATTTTTGAAGCTGGGCGGGATGAATTCCTAGAAACACTTTTGGAAAATAAATAAATTAAAATAATTCACTTTCCAATCACTTCTAAAAATCAACAAATAAAAATAGTTAAGGAATAAATTTCAAAAAATGTTATTAAAGTGGAAAGAAATGTACTGACCTTATTTTTGACTCATTGGAAAGTGCACATTTGCAGCGTTTTTGTCTACAAAAATATCAAATGTCTAATAAATAATACTAAACGGTGTATACAGGAACACCTTTTAGTAATAAGTATTTTAGCTAGTAGAACCATCAAATAAACATTGAAATTTGGAACAAAAAAGTGACCTTATAATTTTGCCCCGCAACTTACACATATTTAGGTTTACGTATAAGTATAAAATAATCTTAAGTAAATTTAAGTCATTTGTCAAAGTTTAGTATTTTTTATTATATTTTGCAGCTTTTTTCTTTTTTTCTTTGGCATTGTAGTTATGTGTGTTAAAACAACATAATCTTATCATACTTTTCAGTTTAAGTTTTGTTTATAGTCAGTCGGGAGAAATGGTAGTTAGTCATTTTGTATGTATATGTGTGCATTAGGGTGGCCTTTATTAGGAAAAATATATAGATTCTTGTTCTCACTCCCTAGAAATGTTTGAATAGTCGAAAAATTAAGTCATGCAAAGTTTTGGACTGATTGAAAAATATTTAGAGGTGACTTAGAGCGACCAAAAGCACCAAAATGATGACTTTTTAAATTTTTTTCGTTAAATTGAAATTTTTTGGGATTAAATCTTGTTGAATTCCACAGTTTATGACCTTTCCAAAATGCACAAAATCAAGAAAATTTAATAAGCCATAATATGATTGTTATTTTCAATAAAAAACCTCTATTCAATTAAAGCTTCATTCAAAATTTATATATATATTATAGCACATAGTTTGCCCTGCTTTTTTATAGGTCCTAAAAATAATTTTATGATCCAAAATTGTTAACAAATTTGTGTGAATATCTCAAATAGATCACACGTGATTATCGATAAATTTTGATGTGCTGTATAAAACACCTTCCTTTCCTCATCTTTTAATTGAAATATTTTTTTACTGGGGTGTATTTGGTTGAAAATTACGTGTTTTGCGTAATTTTATTTTAATAGCAATTATATTTTTGATTCTTCAATTTTCCTGTTTTTGGTCATTTTAGAAAGGTAATAAATTTTGGAATTAAAAGAAATGAAAGCCAAAAAAATTGAAGTTGTAATTATTTATGTTTGAACATAATAAATAAGAATTTAATTTTTAATATTTTAATTGCTTTGAGCCACTTCAAAATATGTTTCAATCAGTCCATAGTTTTTGAGATATTCGAAAATTTCTATGGGTGAGATCAAGAATTTAAAAATCTTTATTTTCCTCCACATAAAAAAGGGCCACCCTAGTATATATGAATTAGGGTATGCAATCGATTAGCAGTTATTCGGTTATCCGATTAATTTCGGTTGATTAACTATTCGAATAATTTAAAATTGTATATTTTCGTTATTATAAATTTATTTTTTTTTATTTTTAAGATAAATTTATGTCAACTAAATTTTTTAATTTTTTTTTTTAATTTTTAGGGAATTACTTTTTCATTACCTCCAATATAATAGTAAGTGTACGTTGTCTTGTGCTTAAGAAGTAAAGAAACAGCATCCAAAGTTATTATTAAAAAGAGAATCAAATGATTTGTTTTGCTATAAAACGTTGATATTCGGTTTTTCTTTGCAAACACTTGTTACTAATAACTGTTTTAAAGAAATGAAAAATAATGTTATGAATAATTTTTTATGAAAATATATATTGCTTTATATAAAAATTTAAAACTTATTTCTTTATGCCGATGAAGAGAATTTAAAAATTCATGCAATTTTGCATCAAAAGAGGTTACCTTCCGATGACAATCCCATGTTAAATTCATTGGAAATAATACGAATTTGTACTACTTTTGTAACACATGTTTAAGATTTAATTGACGTATTGACCCCCACACCACCATAGGTGGTCCCCATACAAATGCCCTCCGGAATAGGGTTTTAACGATCATAAATGCCTTAAATATAGCAATATTTTAATGAATTTCAGTGTAAGAAAGTTTCGTATAAGTATCAATCATTGTGCCAAATTTCATGAAGATCGGTCCATAATTGACCATAGCTCCCATATAAAACCCTCTTCCGAAAATCACTTTAACGTGCATAAATCCCATACGAATGATAGTATCAAGTTAATTTTCGACACAAATAAGTTTTATATAAGTGGAAATCACAGTGACAAATTTTTTGAGGATCGCTCCATAATTTACCCTAGCCACTATATAAGCCCACTTTCGGGAGTCACCCTAAAGTGTATAAATGGTATGGTGTGGGGTATCATATGGTCGGGCTTGAGCGACTATATCTTTCTTACTAGTTTTCATTGCAATTTTCGAAAAAGTTGCAATGAACGATTGTTGATTGTTAAAGCTTTTAATTGATGTTTTAATAAAAAAAAAATAAAATAAAAAGATTAGAGAAATATTTAAGTTAATTTCGTCCCCCTAGAACAAAGCTATATTAACTCAGAATATTACGAAGGCCCAGAATAGATATACTTTATGGGATCTTGAATATATCGATATGTTACACATGAAATGACAAACGCAATATACCCACATCTTATTTGATATTCGATCGAAAGTTTTATTGCATTTTGATCAAGTGGTTGAAGAATAGCTCTGCAATACGTGCTTGGTGTTATCTATAAGTTATCTTCCAAGGCACAATTTTTTAGAACCTTAGAACTCACAAGATTTTTTTTTGGCAATAATTACTCCAGATTCAATGCAATTGCAAATTTGATTGGAAGGTAATTCTAGTTCATTTGTTTTGTGTTTGAATTGCTATACAAATGGATTAATGACCTTTTAATTTGAAAGCTTAACTCATACATATTTAGTTTGCATTAAAGTTCTTAGTCCATTAAATACTTGTATTAAAAGGACCAGTTTTTACTTCATTTTACTGTGGCAGAACAACGAATTTTATTGTTCTTATTATCTATTTATTTCAATTATTATCTATTACATTATTTCAAAAACCATTTAAATAAGATATTTTCCATTACTGAATACTCTCTTCCAGATCCATATTCAGTATTACTAACAAATTTTAATGTGGGATTTTTTCAATTCTACTAACGGTACGTTGTTAAACACTTCTTTAAAATTACGTTTCTCAACAAGAAATTGTAAAAAAAAGTTGCAAATAATTGAAAAAAAAACAAAAAGTTTTCGTGTGTCTGTTAAGAATTCCACGCTCATGCAGAGAATAAATATGGTTGTAGTGACCATAATCTAAGAGCTACTTATTGCGATTGGAACATATGATCACAAAAAAAAAAAAAAAAATATAAATGATTATAAGTTATAATTGTTATGATTCTATTTTGTTATTTTGTATACGATTTTCTAGTTAGCTTTTTCATGTTATAATTCTAGTTTTACATATAATTGAACAATCTTATTACACCATTCTATCAGATTATGAATTGATGTTATCATATTATTATTCTATGTTATTATATTATTATACCATATTGTCATATTATGATTCCATTTTATTATTTATTATTATTCAATTTTATCTTATTATCCCATGTTATTGTATAGTTATCCAATCTTATCATAATATTATTTCATTTTGTTATATTATTCCATCTAATCATAAATTAAATTAATGCATAAAATGCATATATATATATATATATATATATATATATATATATCTATATATATAAAAGAAAGTGATGTTAGTTACTATTGTTATAACTCAAGAACGACTAGACCGATTTTGATGATTCTCACCAATTCGGACCGGTCACCGGTAAGAAAAGGATAATACGAAAAAAAATTCGCGAAAAATCCGCGATAAAAAAAAACTCTTTTTTGTCATAATTTCTTTTCCTTAATAATCATTAAAAATATTTTTTTTAATACAAATTATAACAATTACTGTTTCTGTTTCTGTCGAAACGCTTACTTTTTGTGCAATTTGTTTTCTGGTGGTGGTGTAGAATTCTATTTCCAAACGGTAAGTTCCAAGTAAAGCTCATCATTTAGTGAGGTTGTGATATTTAAAACCATTTGTTGTATTTTTGGCATTCGTTATTAAGTGTTATTCACAATGCCGCGACCCCGGAGATCTAATATTTCGCGTCGAACACGTAATGCAAGTACTTATCGTAATATCGTCAATCAATTGAATATATATGAACGAGAAATCGCACGAGAACAACCCCGTATTAGTTTGGCCCGACTTCGTACATCACAAACGCAGGAAGAAAGGCAGGCGAGAAATGAAACGGCTCGGTTAGCAATGAGAAATCGTCGAGCAAATGTAGCAATTCAACAACTTTAAAATTTTTAATCAACGCATAAGAAGAATTGCTTCAAGTTCTGATTTGAATCAAGCAGCGTTCCATTACAACTGCAATTTCGACTACAGCTCTCATCATTCCGTTCAAAAAAAAGACATTGTCTATCCGCTAACCTTAAGATGAAGTAATAAATAAATATAAATTAAAATTTGCCTTAAATACATGCGTATATTTTTTGATTGAGCCCACATCTACATCATATTTAAATTCTTCTGTAAAAAACACTTTATAATAGGTATTCCTTAGATTTTTATTTAAAGGTCGTAAATTTCGTTAAAATATCAATTTAAATCGTTCAGTAATACAACACTAATGTTTGCTTAGGGCCAGCAACGCGACTCGGGTCATCGTTCAGTAATACAACACTAATGTTTGCTTAGGGCCAGCAACGCGGCTCGGGTCAGCTTCTACATCATATTTAAGTTCTTCTGTAAAAAACACTTTATAATAGGTATTCCTTAGATTTTTATTTAAAGGTCGTAAATTTCGTTAAAATATCAATTTAAATCGTTCAGTAATACAACACTAATGTTTGCTTAGGGCCAGCAACGCGGCTCGGGTCAGCTAGTATATATATATATATATATTCAAAAACATAAAATGTTTGCAGTCAATTATATTACCATTTTTATTGAATGTAAACAAAATAAATGATAAAACTTAAACAAAAACATTGCTATCATGAACATAGTGGTACCAAAATTAATATAAATGAACAATGAGAACATAATATTGTTGCAGTGCCGTAAACATGTTTTTTCTTTTCATGCAGTGCACAGAAAAAAATATACTTTTTTCGCTCTATGTAATTTTATTCATTCAATATGAGTTTATCTGGCAATGTGTTTGCTTTTTTAGAGCAAAATTCTATTCACGCACTCATCACTACTTAAAATGACTTAAATGACTTTTGAGAAAATCCGTTTGTTTTTATGATGACTTGGTGTTTTTCTTATCTTAGTCAGTTTTTCTAAGGAAACAAAGAAAATATTAAAAAAAAATAATAATACTAAAAATGTACTTTTTTTTTATGCAAAAAGTGTGAAATGTTTTGTTTGTTTAATTCCTCTAAAAGTAATAAACTGCAAACCATATACACTGTTGTTTGTATCTAAGTGCAACAAAAAAAAAAAAAAAAAAAAAAAAAAAAAATGAGAATTTGGCTTCCAAATTTATACGACATTTTAGGGTTAATAAAGATAATAAAAAGAAAATATGTAACTAAAATAAATAACAGTAAATACATTTGAATCACACAGTCCTTCTTTTAATAATTTAGCTGGGGAAAAGCATCAAAATAATAAAAATTTATGATATTCTTGAAGGCGCAATATTTTAAATTTTAGATGAAAAGAGTATAACAATATTTATAGTTCTTCATACAAGTTTATTAAATTTTTGTAAAGAAAAAGAAAAACAGTTTAAATCTTACAAGCGTTCTCGCTGTAAATTTAAAATTATACTACGATTATTATTTGCATAAAAATCGCTATAACTTTAAATTTAACATTTTTGAAAAGAGAAATATTTCCTTCAATATTTTTTTATTTGCTTATTTAATTATGTGTTGTTTTTGGAATTAGGCAACTTTAAATATTGATTAAAGAAAAGAACTTTAATTTACCTATTTATAAAGTAATAAAGTAACAAAGTTTCAATACCACCATAGGTGTTTGGAGTGTTATGCGTTCGTGCTGATGTTTATAATGCATAAAAAAGTTATCCAATACCCAACTTAAAGTATACCAATCGACTCAGAATCACATTTTAAATCGATCTAACGATGTCCTTCCGTCCGTCCGTCTGGTTGGCTGGACTGCTGGCTGACTGTCCATGTAAACTTTGTGCATAAAGTACAGGTCGCATTTTTAAAGATAATTCAATGAATTTTGGCACGTGAGATTTTCATGACACAGGGACGAAATTGGTTGTGATCGGTCCATTATTTCACCTAGCTCCCATACAAATGTTCTCCCGGAATAAGGGTTTAACGATCATAAATGCCTTAAATATAGCAATATTTTAATGAAATTTGGTGTAAGGAAGTTTTGTAAAAGTATCAATCTTTGTGCCAAATTTCATGAAGATTGGTCCATAATTGACCATAGCTTCCATATAAACCCCTCTTCCGAAAATCACTTTAACGTGCATAAATTCCATACGAATGTTAGTATCAAGTTATTATTCAATAGAAATAAGTTCTAAGTAAGTAGAAACAACATTACCAAATTTTTTGAGAATCGATCCATAATTTACCATAGCACCCATATAAACTCAGGAATCCCATAGTTGTAATAAGGACCCTTTCAGAATTTTTATGCTCATACACAATGGTGTAGGGTATCATATAGTCGACTATATCTTTCTTTCTCGTTTTATTACGGCTAACGACGAGGTTATTTCTCTTAATAAAATCATTTTTCTCCGCCTTTAGGAATCTTAAATAAGTAGTACATAGTTTTTAGAATACTATTTATTTTTTTCTTTATTTCCGTGGGAAGGGAATTATTTATAAAGAATTTTAGTGAGAGCTAAAATGTTAGGTATACTTAAATTTTTTTTGGTTCACAGTATAACTTTATATGCGAGTTTATTGTATACAAGTAGGTACAATGCACATTAAATTGTACACATTTAACAGTTTTGATGAGTTCTTAATGTAATTTTTCTTTTAATATCAACTAAAATCGTGAAATGGTCGAAACGTTATTTTCTAATATAGAGCAATGTAATAAATCTTAAATTACAAATGGCCAGAAAAATGCTACATTAAATTTTAATTTATAGAAATGAATTAAAATTTGTGTTTGCATATACTAAATTAGCTAATTTTTTTACTTTTTATATGACAGCTGATTTAAAGTTATGGAATTTAAACATAACTTAAATTTCCAAAATAGCTTTGGAAGTTTTTGATAAATAAAAGTAATAAAATTAATTAAATATATAATTTCTGGAAATTGGACAAAAGTTATGCTATTGTATTTCTTTATTAGTTTCTTTTAGTACTAATTTTTTCCCTAAGAACTAGCAGAGTTCATTATACGGTTGTATACTTATAATTGATTGATATCGCTAATACACTAATACGATGGAATTTTGGTTATCGATAAAATGGAGTTACGCTTTTATAATATTGTAAAAGTTACAAGCTCTATTGTGGTTTCCTCAGGTGATAAACTCTGGCCCACTATAATGCCGTTTTTGCTTAAATTACACACTCCAGCAAGCAATAATATGAAACTCTAACTTCTTCTCTATAGATCTATAGATGTTTCAATTTAATGCTTAACGTTATTATATTAAAATATGTAAAATTATTTAAAAAAACAAGTGTAATTCGGGTCGGGAAATCATAGTGCTTTGCTTAAAGTATCTGCAGAGATAATTTCATTAATTGAGCACTGATCGGGGTCAAAAGTAAAATATTCTGAAAGATATTCAGACGAACATTATACGGTCATCATATAGTTTTATAATAATACGTCGTTTGCCATTGTGTCATCCAATTTTCCACAAATTTTCTTGATGATGTGTTAATTGGTTCAAATGTTAAAATATAATGGACGAAATAAATATAAGTTATCCCATAAGATTCAGAAAAAAATAAATTGATAATTTTTTTTTTTTTTTAATTTTTTCTTTTGTTTCTCATTTTTTATTAATATTTACATGAAAAAAAACTAAAAAAAGAATTATATTCATAAATATAAAACAAACATTTTACAAGAATAATAAAAATGAGGTGCGAAATAAAGATGTTCACTATAAAAAATCTTAAAAAGTTTTTAAATTTTACTACTTTTTTGTGCGAATTTGAAATTGATGTTATCACCTTTACATTTTATTACATCAAAAATATGGGATATTAATGAATTTATTAAGTTTTCCAAAACTTTTAAAAGAATTTTAAACCATATCGTTCCTACAGTGTCTCTCTTGTAGTGAGCTCTCATACTGTTGCTTTCATACTGTTCACCAACGACATACACCTTGCGCGCAAGGATTTCCTATAGGTTTCCTATTTGATTTAGTATAGAACTATGGGGTGGCCAACACAAAACCTTAATGCTTTTAGATAAAACTCACTCCTTAGTTTGTCGGGAATTATGAATGGCTACATTGTCCTGCTGAGAAATTGAGTAAAACTCATTAAATTTTCACTGTGTTCAATTAGAGATGTTTTCATTATTTCCACATAAGATTCAGAATTTATTTTGTTTGAAATCCTTGCCAGTTTAAGCTTCCATTTAAAAGAAAATGCAGCCCTCCCAAAATTTTTGCCCATTGCTACTTCCTTTTCATAACGTAGATAATAATAATACTGGATTTCGTCGGGACCATCCAAATTAAACTTAATTTTGTTATTAAAAATTATTTTTTTCAAATTTTTCCCGTAATTCATGTGTTATTTTTTTTGACCAGGCTTTTTTTTATGATCTTATCTTAAGAAGGTTACACGATTCTTTTTGTAAATTAAGGTGAGATTCTTGCTGTTACTAGAAGATTGTAGAGAATAATTATTGAATTCATTAGTACATAATATATACTAATGAGTGCAATAATATATACTATAATATATACTAGTGTATTATAATATATACCATTGTATAATATATACTGGTGAATTCAATAATTATTCTCTCATTCAGTAGTATTCTTTCAGTTAGTAGTTAGGTAGTAGTTCAGTAGTAAAGTTTGGCAGTCGGTGCAGATCAGTTATATAATAAAACGTGAGTGTCTTAAAGCTTAAATAAAGAGCTGTATTTGGATTTAGAAGCTAATTGTACTGACGTCTTATTTATTGCAAGTAAAGGAACCCCCGGTTTATTTAATGGAAATAAATCAAAGTTTTCGAAAGGCAAACCCACGTTTATCATTGAAAAAATATTTTTTTTATGATTCCTATTAATTTATAAAAATTAATATTATTATCTTGATGATTGGAGCAAATTCAAACAAAATTTTAACTAATGTTTTTTACTAAGAAAATATTTATTTTTATATAACTAATTTTAAATAACTTCCAAAGATGTGCAAAATACGCAGTTAGCTACACTTTTGAAGTACATAGTAAAAATATTATTCCAATAAAACGATATAACTGTTATAAAAAAGATATATACAGACTATATATAATTATATTAGACTTGAATTTCTACTGGGATTTGTATCCAAATAATTAAACTAATGAATAAAGTTCATAAAGTTGTGTATGTATGTTTAAAATAATATTGCTTAAAATAACTCTACGTACTTTATGTTTCTTTTAAAACTTATTACCTGTTCTTTTAATGAGCAAAATTATTTTAGACGAACAACAATAATTATGTGTAAATTTACACTTTTAGTTTCATTCATTATGTACATTTATTTTACTTGTTTTTAGGTTAATAAACCTACAATCCGACGCAAAACTTTTTCTGAATTTTCTTTGGCTTGAGGCAAAAGAAAGTGTCACATAAACAAACCTAAATGAAATTAAATAACTTTTTGTGTATATTTTTGTTGGCAAATTGCACTTTATTTGTTAGAAATAAACTTTATTTTAGTTGAGTTTACTTTTATTTTGTTTTCGTTCTAAGCATTTTCTTTTTTTTTTGATAAACATTAGTTTGAATAGTATTTATGTAATTTAAATATCCAGTTAATATCCATCCACTCTCTAACTGAGAGTTAAAAGTTTGTCTGGCCATAGAGTTGGGTAAATACTTATTTAAAGACTTTAAATTACTTTATGTGTAAGTATTTAGAGCAAATGTGAATGAATTTCTTTAAATTGCTAAGTTTGGCCTAATTATGAAGTTATGTTCAATGATTTTAACAAAAGGTTGGAAGTCGTGTGAAATAACTAAGCTCTATTCAGTAAGTTTTCAAAAGAAACTCTTAATTAAATTATTACCACCTTACAATTTTCAATACATATTTTTCAAAAACAAAAACAATTTAATTATATAATTTATCAGTCACTATCTGAGTTCCAATATTGGGTATAAAATATGATAATACTTTAGAATATAAGTTGTTTGCTACTCTAATTTAAAGATTCCTTTGGCCAAAATCAAAAAAAAAAATGCAATTTTTATTGAAATAATTTTGTGCAAAAACTCTCAGTTTACTTTTTATTTTCTTTTTATTCTTTTAAATAAAAGAAAATTTTATGTTAAGCTTTTTAGTTTCTTCTGTATTTTTATTTTATTTCAACTTAAAATATTTTGCATTCAGCAGTAAAAATCATATGATAGTTTTACAAAAACTTCGGGGAAAATTTATTTAATGCAAATAGTTTCTTTCATATTTTTGTATGTGAGGCTTTTAGTAATAAAAATAAATTTATTCTTTAAAAAAAAAAGTTTAATATTACAAATAGCGTTAGGAATATGAAAAATTATTTAAAACCCATTTTAGAACATTGTGAAAAAATAATCAACTTCATTGAAGTGAAAATTATTCAAGCAATTAAATTCCTTTTATGGAATAGTATTGTTTTTTATTTTTTAAAGGCGGTAATTTAAAATATTTATTTATGATTTTTATTTTCTTTCTTAGCAAAGAATAATTTGGAAGTTTGGGATTTATACGGTTATGATGAAAGCTAATTGAAAAATAGAGAGCTTTTCACTAGCAAACATTTTTAATGAAATTTCTAAATAACTCATTCATTATAAACTTAAGTTTTTTTCTAACTGAGTTTTGATAAAGGTTCATAAAAAATATCCGCTTTTGATTGCAAAAAGTTACCAAATTCTTTATCTTATATACTAAGATGCGGGCCATGGCTTTTGACCATTCGCTGAAAGAGTAATGGATAATGGGAGTTTATCAGTTTATAATATTTTAAAAGAAAAAACATAGTCGCCAAACTAGTTGAAAAAGCTTACATTTTGGCTGAGCAATTCGAAAGTAATTCTTATCAATCTATCACTGTTAATAGTTAATATGTACAGTTTCACACAACCTATTTTGTGTTTTGAATTTTCAATACAATTTAATTTCATAACGTCCTTATTGAATATATTTACCAGGTATAAAGTTAGACACTCCGTTTATAATTTCCAGAATTTTGGTCTGAGAGCAAAAAAGTTAATATTTTGTGGATCGTTAAGAAACAATGTCGAAATAACGATGTCCGTCCGTATATATATATATATATATATATATATATATATATATATATATATATATATATATATCCATTGAAATTTAGAAAAATCGATTCATAAATCGCGGAAATATATCCAAAAACCGTTTTTTACGATTTTTCTACTTATGAAGTCCCCCAATAACTCAGTTTTTTATTTTCTGAATCTCTATACAATCCACGGACTTCATTTTGCATAGAAAATTTTAAAACTTTTTCCTGAATTTTTTGCTGAAGAAATAAATTCACTCCGTCCATAGGTATTCGATATATCGACCAAAATGCTTATATGGAGCACCCATATAAGCTACGGATTTCGTTCCTATACAAAACTATCATAAATGTTGGTTTTTTGAATAAACGAAATCGGTTCATAAATTACAATAATATTATTATTTGCTTATCTTATAGTTCTTATGGGTACTGAAAAACAACAACTATAAACTAAAGCATGGAATTTTTGTGTTGAAAAAATGAATTAAGTCGATCCAGTATTAACCGAGTTATAGGCCAAAACGCGTTGTTATGATCTTCTAGCTCCTATTTAAGCTATGGACTTCGTTCATGCATGCACTTTAGTTTGTTTTTAGATCAGTCAAATCGGTCCATAAGTTTTTAAAATACTCTTTTTATACCCACCAACAAAAGAGATATGTATTGTGTTTGTCATTCCGTGTGTAACATGTCGAAATAATCATCTAAAACTCCATAAAGAACACCCTAGAGACGAAATTATTCTCAAATATTTGTCTTATATAATATTTGTTTGGTATTGAACATGAGAAAATTTGTTTCATAAACAAAAAAGTTATGGACCAAATACTAGAAAAACAGGGTGTCCTTTATAATTCCAGTTTATACTTTTCGTGCAAGTATATCAACGAAATTTTGCAAAAATAATTCAAGGACTAATGTAAACTCGAAAACGAAAACTGGGCGTGGTCCACCCATTTTATCGCCCACCTCCCATATAAGCTGGAACATCAACGAAATTTTTTACACATATGTAATGTAAAGTCTGAAACGAAAAATGGGACCTTACCGACCTTAAGGTGAAATTTTAAAAAGCTGGAGATTTTAGGTATATAGATTCTGCCAAGCTGAATATAATATTCTTACTTGTTTTAATCAATGTCTTCATTTGGTATTGTTGTTGTTGTTTTATTAACTTTAAACTATTTAAATTTTTCGTATAATATCCCAATACGGATGAAGGGCATATAAGATTCTACACAACCGAATATAGCACTCTGTCTTGTTTGTGAGTAATATTGTCATTTTTTATAATTACAACAAAAAAAAAAGTCATAATGATTCAATAATTAACAAAATTACTCAGAAAAAATAAAAATAAATATTAATTACGAAATTGATTATTTCAATCAAAATTTTAGTTGATTTTGCTCCATTCTTCAAAATGATAATATTAATTAAGTGAAAATAATTGATTTCTTGTATAAAATTCAATTATTTTTTTAATCAAATTAATTACTTTTATAATTTAATTTTTTCCTAAAATCAAATAAAAATTTTATTGGCACAGTTCAATTATTAATGAAATCTACCTCATTGCAAAAAGCTTTCCTTAAAATTAGCACAAAATTTAATGCTGTATTTTAGTTATTCTCTATTTATTATACACATATATTTTCAAAGCTTGCAAATATAAATAAGAATATTTCTTAGATTTGCGTCTTTTGTCAGGAAATCCAGTCGTTTTATAGTCGCTATTATTTTGTGGGTCTTTCCAACAAACGGACTATAAATTTTGTCAGGTATCTCTCACAATCTATGGAATCAGACAATGTCAAAAAAATTTAAATGATAAGTGATTGGTAAAACAGTAATGATTACCTAAACGGAATTATTTTTGCACAAAATTCTTCCGGCAGCTATAATTAAAGCAAACCTTAATATGGAGGTATACTACGCTGTATAACTAGAACACCCATATTAACACCAGAAAAAATAACAAACTTTAAAAATACATAAATACCTTTTAAAACTCCCAAATTCTCTACCCTTTGTTAAGTTCTCCTAGGTCATTCAAGTCAAAAATGGTCGTCGTACAAAATTTTTGTTTTATTTGATTTTTTCCTAAATGTCTTTATTTATTTTTTTTTATTTAAATACTAAAATGCCCTTTTACACAGAAAAAAATAGTCTATTAAAAGATTTTTCAAAGATAAACACTCTTAAAATTACTTTTTTAATTGTATCAATTATTCAAGCGAACAAAATTTAAATATTCTAATATTTTTTACTAAAAATAAAACATTTATCAGCTTTCAATTATTTATGTTATTGTATCAATTAATAAATTAATGAAATATAAATAAAAATAAGTGATTGTTTGAATAGTTTAATATAATTTTTTTTAACAGGTTGAATTTAAATTAATAAAATAATTGAATATGTATTTCTCGTAATTGAAATTGGGTTTTAGATTTTTCTATATGAAATCTTAATTTAATTAGTTAGTATACTTAGATTTTCAGTAATTTATTTAATTATAAAAATATTTGAAATATTTAAAAATTCTTATTAATAATTTAATTGAAATTTTTTCGAAAATATTTTTTCTGTGTAGTTTATAAATTCTTAATTGTATAATTGTATCAATCATTAAATTTATTAAATTTAAATAAAAAACGAATTAAAAAATGTATTATTTAATAATTTTTTTTTCTGTGTAGGAACAAAATCATAACAAACATAAAGAAAAAATAAACTCACAGCTTAATTCGTTTTTAAATTTTTAACGTTATTGAAAATAAAGACTTTTATTCCAAAAATAACAATTTGCTTGGAATAGAGTAATAGACAATTTATTAATGATGTTTCAAATATTTAGTGTTTATTAGTTGCATTTTTAATATGGATAGTCCAACATTTATAGAAAAGAGTGAACTTGTTGCTACGCATTTAAATGATGGAAACACATAAAAACAAATTTCTGAAAATGTCATCTTGAGCTGCTATACAGAGTTGAAAATAAAAGCCATGAAGCTCCAAATAAAAATATTAATTGAGACTGCTGAACTTTGAATATGAATAAAACAGAGATAGAATTCCATATTAGGCTTCCTTGAAATGTCATGAAAATTTTAAGAAGAATTCTCCATCGTACTGATTTTCATACAAAAACTGCCCGAAGTATACCATTTATTAGCCCGAAAAATTTTACGGGTAAATTGCAGTTCGCTAAGGATAATGTCATCAAAGAACACTCTTTCCAGGACAGGGTAATATTTGCTGACGAAATTAAATTTAACCTTTTTAGGTCATATAGTAAGTCTTGGATTTGGCGAAAACCAAATACAGAACGGCATCAATAATTTTTTTTAATTTTTTTCATATTTCTATCCAAGGGACAATGTAAAAAGGTCTTTACGAGACGCATTTAACGGTATAACTAATTTCACGAGGTACCGGACAAGTCCAATTAGCGAGCACGTAATTCATTATGGGCTCTGCTAATTTGGATTCGATGGCATCTCCTTCTGTTTCCACAGGATTAATGTAACCGTCTTTGTCGTTCGCCAGAGCCACTGTGAGATGATCCTTCTCCATCTCGTTGAAGGGTCGTCTGGCGTATATTGTTGGTCCGGATCTCTCGTCTTCTTGGTGAACTTTCTCCTTTTAGGCGATTTATCTCCCTCTGCCTGAGATCGGTTTCGCTAGAATTTAGAGTTTTTTACGGCTGCCGATTTGGATGTGTTGTGTTAAGAATCTATAAACTTGAGATAATCATCTACCACAGCCCGATACTTCACGTCATCTTCCTGGTTGCAGTCTTGGCAGTATTGTCAGGAATGAATACTGTCTTGACGTATATAGACTTAAGGATGTCTTGCTGACTTTTTCCTTTTTGCGTTTTTCCTTCAATTGATCGTCAGCTTTAGTCTCCAATTGAAAGGGTTTTATGGTTGGAATTTGAGAAGGTGGCAGGGAACTGTATCTTTCATCCACACTGCCTCTTGAAAAATCGATCAAAGTCTTCTAACTGGAGGCACAGGTGATCTTCAGTTTTTTTATTCTTCTTATTTTGCTCGACCATATGCTGGTTTCACTAGTAGACATGTAAGGGATAGATTACATGGAGTACACTTAGCATTACAACTGGCCCATGCCCTATCACTGGAGAGATATTTATTTCTAAATTATATGGCTTGCCTCGCCATTAAATTCATTTTCGTGCCCATCCACATCACATATAACAAGTAAATTTAGTAAACTATGGCTGCCACAAGAAAATTAAGTTGTTTAATACAACATCTGATGTATAAAATTAATTGGGAAAACAATGTTTGTTAAATCTTAATTCTTGAAACAAGTGCATCTTAGTTTTATACCTTCAAAATAAGTAATTGCATTATTTATTATGAAACTTCAACTATTTTTTCTAGCAAAAATAATTAGACCAATATATTTTCATTTATTTTCTGTTTAAAACACTCTGGATAATTGTGATAATAACAAAATAATATTCCAAAATGTAAAACCTAGCAAGTAAGAAAGTATAAACGCATAATATTCCACGATAGTTCAAATTTGCAATCAATAAAAATATATTGAACGAAATGTGGTTTTTCATTTATTAAAGTCACACAGTGGTTCCGAGATGCTTTGTTTTCAAAAAATCTGTAACTTGTGAATCGATGGAACTATTGCAATAAAATTTCACTTGGCCGGAGACGAGATGTTTTCGAGTTGATTTAAAAGAGCACAGATTCCTAGTGGGTCAGGGGGGAGTGGGTAAACCTCCAAAGTTGGTCATCTCGGGTATGTAATTTTTAAAAAAAATCAGCCAAAAGATTCATTTATGATTTGACAGAAAAAAATTGGCATATAGATAGTTCTTGTAAATCTCTACGAAAAAAGCTTATATATGTAGGTTGTCTCTTTTAGTTTAAGAGATATTTAAGTCGAAATAAATTTTCCTACAATTTTTTAATCTTGCTTTTTAGGTTTTTTTATTTTTAACTTGGCGGTCTCAATATTGCCCCTATTTTTTTTAAATTCACCATATTTCTTACAAAATTCTAAATAATATTGCGGCAGGAATCGTATAAGTATATATAGTTATGTTAATCTAAAGTTGGAAGTTTTAAAAAATTTCATATTTTTTGGTCTTTCTTCAAAAAAGGAGGCAATATTTTTTTACTTATAAAATTTGCCTTTTGTTCTACCCCATATATTATATAAAAGGAATCTTAATATAGATATATGTAAAGTAAAATCGATGGCGCTTGGGGCAACGCTCTCCCCACAAGCCCTATCCAAACTTTGTTAATTTTTCTTTTTTTTTTTTTAATTTTTGTAAAATTCTCAAATCGCAAAGCTTGTACCAAACAAAAATTATGTTACTTAAATGTCTTCATGTTGGGAAAACGCAAAAAAACAGTACTTTATGACGGACGCCTCCAGTGTTGCCAGGAGGCGAGAAAAAAAGAGGCTAAATTGAATTTTAAAAACGGTCAAAAAAGGCTAAGAGTCCCTAAAAATAAGGCTAGAAAAAAGTTATTATTAATATTTTTTTAATTTAAAAACTTATTTTTTTTCTCGTTCTCATAGTTCTTGCTATATATATTTTTTTTGAGATATTTAAATTTATAAACAAAACATAGAACAGCAGCCAGCAAAATCACCCATTGAAAAATTTCCCAAAAAAATTTCCATACTAATTTGGGTTGTATTTCATATGAAAAATTACCTAATGATTTTGATTACGTATTTCTAAATTTGCGGACAATTTTTTGCTTTCATAAGAGTTTTAAATAAAAATAAATAAAATTATGTTAAATCATGTTTACAAATAGCTTCCACGGTTAACGAAAAATAATTATAATCGATTTAGTAAGTCCATAAAATTAGTTGTTATTGTTGATTCGGATATGGAAGCGCCGTAGACAAAAATTTTTGGTAAATATAAATAATATAGATCTTTTGCCCGAAAAAATACACAAAAATGCTTAAATTGATCATTTTATAAAAATAAAATTAGTAATAGCTAATAAAAAATTTTTTCTCTTCGATGTTGAAAAACTAATATTTTAGCTTTTTTAAGGTAATTTAATGAATCAAAAAAGGCTAGAAAAAAGGCTAGAAGCTAAAACGAAAACTTTGAGGCTAAAAGAATAATAAAGAAGTTAAATGTGTCCATAAAAAGGCTAAACTGGCAACACTGGACGCCTCAAATAACGACAATGTGACTATTTAAATGGAAAAAGTTAAATTTTAAAACACATTTTTTCCAGGTTGGAATTTTGAGTATTTTGGTACAAAAAATTGAGTGTGTTTTTAATTTCCTGATTTTAAGGTAAGTCTATCTATTTGGAGTCAAAATTTCATTTGAATATCTCTATTAGTTTAAATTTTATTTGGGTCAAATATTAACATTATTTCTAAAAAATATACTTAAAATTTATTTATTTTTTTAGGACATGGTCTAAAGAAATTTTATCGTATTTAATACTGGATTTTATTCTCCACATTTTACATTTTTCATAAAATACATGGGGAAAGTGCTAAAAGTTACCTAAGAAGACAGAGTTTTTGTTAATTTTCAAGCAAAA
Organism: Protocalliphora azurea; assembly: GCA_932274085.1. Taxonomy (NCBI): domain Eukaryota; kingdom Metazoa; phylum Arthropoda; class Insecta; order Diptera; family Calliphoridae; genus Protocalliphora; species Protocalliphora azurea. The sequence continues at coordinate 45,838,641 of OW026521.1, forward strand.
GTAAAAATATTTTTTGAAAGTATTTGGTACTATATGAAACTTTAGAACATTGAAAATTGGAATTAGTAAAAATATATGGAATACGGTAAAATTTTTTCAAACTATTACCTGATAAACTTTAAATTTAAATTTTATATAAATTTTTTAGAAATAATGTTAATATTTGCACACAAATAAACTTTAAACGAGTAGAGATATTCAAATGAAATTTTGACAACAAATAGTTAGACTTTCCTTAAAAATCAAGAAATTAAAGATGCACCCACTGTTTTTTTTTTTTATCAAAATACCTAAAATTACAAACTGGAAAAAAACGTGTAAAAATTTACGATTCTCACTCAGAAAATACATTTTGTGTGTTTACCCAATATGTGGAGGTATTTAATTAATTTAATTTTTGTTTGATCCCAACTAATTTAAGAGTTTTACAAAGAAATTTTAAAAAAATTTTTGAAAATTTACAAAGCTTGGATAGAGTTCGTGGGGGACAGTTGCCCCATGCACTTTCGAGTTTACTTTACAGGCATCTGGATTAAGATTTCTTTTGAAAACATTAAAAAAATTGCATGGGCCAGAACAAAAAACAAATTTTATAAGTAAAACCTTTTTTGAGAAAGAAATCCAAAAATATGAATTTTTTTTTAAGTTTCAACCAGATTAATATAACTTTCTACCAAATCTATATATTTATATGATTCTTGCAATTGTATCATTTAGAATTAAGTAAGAAATCTAGTGGATATTTTCAAAAAAATTTGGTACCCAAATTTAGTGCCTTAAGTTAAAAAAAAACTTGAAAAACGAGGCTACAAATGAGTGAAAAATTTATTTCGACCTAATATCTTTTAAACTAGAATAGATAACCTACACATGTAAGCATATTTTTTGTAAAGATTTACAAGGATTATTTACATGTAAATTTTTTTCTGTCAAATCATAAATGAATTTTGGACGATTTTATTTTTAATTACATACCCTAGATGGATAACTTTGGTATACCCATCTGCTATGAGCCGCTAGAAATTTGTGCTCAAAACACCTCATTTCTGGCCAGATAAAACTTTATTGAAATATTTCCAACGGTTCACAAGTTACAGAATTATTTCCAAGAAAAAAAAGCGTTTTGGAACCGCTGTGTTTTATCTGTAAAAATATCATATTCTAAATATTATTTGAGAAAGCGAACTATGTATAACTATGTAACGTAGTCGTTTTGTACAACAAACGTATCTTGTTATTTTTTTTTTTTTGTTTTCAGAAAGCTTACAGTGTATACATCTAGCTAATTTTCTAGAATTTTTCATTTATTATCGTTTAATTTGTTTTATATGAAATTTACCGCGTAATTAGCGAAAACTTGTGTGGTTTTACTTTTAGTAAAAACAAAAAGACTGCGGTAGAACCTGTTCATGCATACCTACTATAACTTTACCAAGTGAAGAAGCAGTTTGTAGTAAGAAGAGAGTTTTTTTTTCATAATTACGTCGTAAGAAAATCCATTTCATATATTATTTATTAACATGGTACAAACTTAAGTATTTAGTATATGCACCATTTTAAAGTGATAAATACAAACGAAGCAAAGTATTAATATAGAGAACAAAATAGATAATCGCAATAAAAAATTTATAATAAAAATGAGGGTGCAACAGAGCGTATGATGAACATTTAATTGAAATAAATTGAAAGAAAAAAAAGAACAATGTAGAATAAATTAAAAAATGTAGTTTTTATCTCAAAGAATAGAAACAGGCAAATGAAAACAATAAAAAAACTAGTGATGCGTAGTAGAAAAAAATATATTTAAGTCGTGATTAATAACAAAATTACACTTTTTATTTTCACGGGAAAAATGAGCTAATGTGGGCTGTAACTATAATTTTCTAGTTTTTGGGATATTCAGCAACGAGTTCCTGCACTAAAGATAAATTATATGGGGAATTCTCTTTTTAAATTTACTTTTATGAAACTTAGCTTAAACCTCAAATATTTTTTAATTCTGATTTTTAAAAATAATTGCTGATGCAGTTATGTTAACAATACTTGGTAGAGTAAAACAACTAAAACTCAATACCTGAAATGATTCCATGTGGTAACGGTAAGCACTCAAATTTAAAATAAATCCAAAAAAAGTGTTTGAAAGTAACAAGTTCTTTTTTCTTTCTTTTAATTGCTGAAATTGAAGATTTTATCATATGTGTCCAATTCCTGTAATGTAAACTACAAACACTTGTAGAAATAGGCCAGCTCGTGTTCAATTAGAATGTCGCTGACCAGCGACAAGTGGTGAAACCAAAATTTTGAAAATTTAAAATTTTTACAGTTTTTTGAGTAGAAAATTTGAGCCGTTTCGCGTTTTGGTAAATAAAAATTTTAAGTTTATTGCTCTTATAATTATGATTGATTTGAGATACATCTTGTTAATGTGCCCATAATAGTGGCGCTATAGAGGGTGCACAAATTTGGGGAGAAAAAACGTAAATGGCTCTAAGGGATGCCCTTTTCACGAGACACACCTACAGCATAATTTCAATGAAGCTAAAGTATCGCGAGTTCAAAAAAAAATTTTACATTTTATTCGTTTATTACATTTTATTCTTTTATTACATTTTATTCATTTTAAAATATTAATTTGCAAAAATGTTGTTACTCTTTAAAATTGATCTGAAATTTTGTGCATTTTATATTGGCATTTTTTTTACATTTTATGCGAAATTATATTTATAATAAGTAATTACATCTATTATGTTTTAGTTAAGCGAAAAATGGATTTCAATAAAAAAAAAAAAAACTGTATAAAAAGTATTCATGTCCTGAGATCGCGGTATTTAATACTTTATAAGTGGAGGCACACGCAAGGCAATAATTGAAATCGGTGAAAATATATACCAATCTGTAGGTGTTATTATAGCTTATATCGGAATCAAATGGCAAAAATAATTACGCGTTTGAATGTAAAATAACTTTTAACATTTTTGGGTGTATATTTTCGTCATTGAAAAATTTATTTTTTAGTTATATAATTATATATTATATCAAAGTTTATGTACACTATGTTTTTTACTTCATACGTTAAATCAGAATTATGGTTCCGATTGTGTTCACTATTATAAAACATATTGATCCTTATTTAGTTTGTATTTTGTATACCTTGGTGTAGGTTACATATATGCATTTAGTTTTGATATCGGACTTAAAATGGAATTTTTTTTAAATTTTTAACTATCATAACATAAACGCTCATTTCTTGTCCATTAATATTATTTTAAAAAATGCTTTGGTTGTCGAATATTAAAAATATATCAGCAAATGTTATAAAATTAAAAAAAAAAAACAAAAAAAAAAAAAAAAACTATGCATACTTTAAAAAAATCACTGTGATTGCTTTACATTCAGTTTCATCAATGACATCATATCACTTTTAATTTGTATTTTAGACATATTGATGTAGGTGATACACATGTAGCAATTTTTTATATATTGTTTAAAATATAATTTTTGATTTTCTTTTTAATTTTTTAATTTTTTGTCTTAAACTTCTATAACAGTGACTGACGTCTTTTGCGAAAAGTCATTCACGCGATTCACAGATTTGTGTTTCATTAAAGCCAGTTAATATCGATACAAAACAGCTTTGATGTGCCATAAAAAAAATTAAATTTTTTTTGTTATGATTTATTTGGTGCATACTTTTTGGCACCAAAATGAAAAAAGCAAGGAAAGTTAAATAGGTTATTCCAGATAAAGTCGAATAAGTTATACAGTTTTCTTATAATTTTTAAAAATTATATTTTGCTATGTTTACAATAATAATATATATATATATATATAATTTACTTTAAATATTTAACACATTAACTTTTTACTACTATTTCCCAACAAAGTTCAGAAAAAAAATTATTAAAGTACTCGTATAAAAGAATTAGGAATACATTTATATAGAAACCTATCCAAAAACAATTTTTGAACATATAATTTTGAGGGTGTATTAAAAACCTTTTAAAACTTATATACATATGATGTTCACAAGGAGGCCTATTACTTACACCATGATTTTTTACTATATCAGAATGTAATATGCTCCCTAATAAGTATAAGGCTTCGAGTAAATAAATAGAACTCATATTTGCTTTTGTCCCCTACATATGTGTAAGAGTTTTCTTTGTCAATATATTTTCGGAAAATATTTCAGTTTAAGTAGTGCTTTAAATCAAAAAAATCCACTGCTTTGTTGGTTTGCAATAAAGAGTCTTAGAAAAGAGCACAAAAAATATTTTCGAACTAATTTGATTACTTCAATTCAAATTTATGTTCAAAATTTATGGTCAGAAAAGTATTTCTAAATCTTCTTTTATATATGCAAAAGAATATAGTTATTGAGTGATTCACTTAATATTGATTGATTCATCATCATCGGACAGCCTAAATGGCTGAAGCTAGAAAAATGAAATTTGGGCTGTAGATTGACCATTTCCATTTAAAAAATAAGGGTGCAAGTGTCGGGTGTTTTTTTTTATCCCTAAAATTCAACCCTTTTAGGGATAAAACGGGTAAAATTTATATTGGTACTTTTTTGGTATCTTATGTATCTTTTGAACCTGTCGAAATAGAAATCGTAACTAAACGAAAAATAACAAACACAAATTTGGTACTCTTTGGAAATTCGAACGTTGACGGGTAAAAATCGAGTTTTTAAACAATGTTTAAAGTATTTAATCCCATTGAGACAATTTTAAGAAATCTATCAGAGTTTTAATATTAGAAAAATGCATAATTATATAATATGGAACATTGGGCGAGTAAAAGCGTTTAAAAAAAAAGGTACTTTTTATGTCTTCTAAATTGTGAAATGTAATAACAAAATTTAAATAATTTTATATTCGAGCTAAAGTGGTAGGATATCCCTATTTAACTATAAACCATGAGGCGTGAAATTAGAATCATTTGGAGTTCGATTGATATATATGTTATTAATTTTCTGATGGCACCATTATTATTTTTTCTAAAAAAAAATTAAGCTACCAAGTTTATATCTAATTTATGTAGGATTCCCACAAGTCCGCTAAAGCAATAGCAGGTTAAATTCTAGTATATTATAAAATTAAACTAGGACAAACAAAGTTCGGGTATAAAAAAAAGGTAAGAAGTGGAAAACAAGTCTTTTGTGAATTTGTTTATAGAACGTCTATTGACAAATAATAAATTTGTATGTAATGTGTTCATTCAATTTTATCGAGTTAGTTATAAAATTCTTATTTTTTAATCATTTTAAAATTTATGGTTTTAATAAACATCTTTAACTTAAAAAAAAATCTTTCAAAAATAAGTTTTTTTGTTATTGAAATTGTAGGACTTTTTTAATATTATATTTTGCAACATTGGTTGTGAGCAACTTTTTTAAATTACAGAGCCAACGTAAATTTAAAAATATGTTATTTGAAATGTCAATTAAAAAGAAAGCACTTTCATATTGATTAGTAAAAGGTTTTATGCGCATTAGTTTTTAACACTGAAAAAAAAATAATAATAAATTGGACCTCAGGTGGTATGAGTAACATTTTTGCGGTATATTTAAGTTTCTTTTTCTTAAATACACTATCGCTAACTTTAATATTAAAGATAGTAACACAGAAAGTAAAGTTAAGCTTAAATGTGCTTTTATAGTATTCCTGTGAAAAAATACCATGTAAAAATAATACATAGAAGAAAGTATAATAGGGTATAAAACTTATTTCATGCAACTAATAAATAATACTGCTGGAAATTTAATACCTGGCAGCACTTACTTGGAAATTAAATATGTATGTTTTTATTTATCATAATCAACAGTTTCCAGTTAATAACATCATGTTCTAATAATTATTTAATCGTTTCTATTAAATGTAGAAGGTACACGCAGATAAAAACATGATTACGGCATTACCACCACAACAATATTATGTTTCCATGGTTAATTTTAATTAATTTTGTTAATACTGCATTCTTAATAACTATGTTTTTGTTTCAGTTTTGTCATTCAATGTTTATATTTAATCAAAATTTGAATATAGTTGACTACAAAAATTTTATAATTTTTATCAGAAACATAATTTTATTAATATAAAAAATATCATTATTTCTACAACCATTAAATTTTCTTTTTTTTTCTTTCTTCTTAAACCATATTATTATTATTATTATTTATTATTATTATTATTATTATTCCCATAACAATAAAATGTTTTAAATAAATATGTTTTCAACAAATATAGTTGAAAAATTCATAACCTGTTTGTTTTTGAGTATACTTGTTTTTTAACTAGTAAATGGTGTAGCTAATAAAAAATATCTTGTATTATCTTGCACAATATATGATTACAATATATGACTCAATAAATAATTTATAAAAATAATTTTCTTAAGATACAGTTGTGCACAAAAAACAAAAAATAGGTAAGGTATAGTTATTTAAATTTTTTGAGTTTTTGGCAAAAGTCTTTTTGAGTTTTTGACAAAAGTTTATGCAAAACTTTTACTGCCAAAACATTTCGAATATATTGAATTATAAACCTATACAAACATAATATCCTTTAACATTACCCCAATATCGATACATAATCTCAAGCGCAAATAATCCTTTATCAATGCGGACAAAAAATAGAATCAGCAGTAAATTCATCCAAATTTTGAAGAAAATTTTCGAAACTTTATTTCTTTTTAAAAACTGAAAAAAGCTAAGAATTACTAATGATCTTTATTCCGAGAACTGTTTGTCAAAAATATAGGGAAATCGAATAACATCTCAGTACCGAAATCGATCATTATATTTAAATAATTTTATTATCAATTAAAGCAAAATACTTTAAAGTAATTTGAAAGGGTTTAGAGTAAAAAACAGAAAATCTCCAAAAAATATATTCAAGTCCGGAACTTTTATTTCCATATAGTCGATTGAATATCTACTTGGAATATACATTTCTTCTGGGAATATAAAAATACAATAGGAGGAAATATTATTTGTCTACAAGATTATTCTGAGAAATCGACCTGACAATTCGATATAATAGTAACCTACATCGTTATACATATTACCAACATCGTTATGCTTTATTGTGAAGTTTGTATAAAATTATCCCTATTCTTTATTTTTTGGATCCCTACGAATTTAACTTTTATTAACTAATATTTATAATTTTGGTTACATGGGGATACTATTTGAGGCTTTTCCTAGTCTATATTATAAGACTGGGGCTTTCCGAAATGTTATTTTGATAAAATTATGTCTTCAACAATTGCCTACTCATAATCTTAGAAGAAATTTATGATCCTATCGAATTTGGATGGACTTTAATGTCATTTAAATGTACGCGGCTTGATGAAGTTTTTAGATTTTTTCCCCCCGAAGTACTTTTTTTACCCTAAATCTTTTCAAATTGCTTCTGAGTGCTGTCTATTAGTTGAAAATAAAATTATCTAAAGGTATCCATCAATTTCTGTACATAGAATTTGTTTGGACTTTCGATTTTTCTCATATTTTGATATTCTTATTCTTTAGATCCTTCTTGATACAAATAGTTCTCGTTAAGTTAAAAATAATCAATAATTTTTATCTTTTTTCATTTTTCAATTGTTTATATACATAATCGAGTTTTAAAAAAAGAAAAATTAAAAAAAAAAAAATTAAAAAAATTTAAAAAAACATGACGAATTTTGTGCTGACTCTATTTTGGGTTAATGTTAAAAGATATCATATTTGTATAGGTTTATAATTCAATGTATTCGAAATGATTTGGCACTAAAAGTTTTATTGTTTTGCATAAAATTTTGTCGAAAACTCAAAAACTGTAAAATAAATGCAGTTGACCCTAGTTTTTTGTCTGCTACTGTATTTTCTGTATTTAGCTCATTAATCATTTCACCGTTGTAATTTCTAGATTTATAATAACGTTTTAAGGTCGTTATTGAACTTTTCAACATAAATAACTATTAAAATTACTTTGACTTAAGTAAACGCTTTGAAATTACTATAAAAATAATTGATTGGGCATTTCAAATTCATCTTACACTTTTTAAAATCTATACATATCAATAAAGAATAAAAAGTTTTTATTTTCTAGTATGTAGGTATTTATTATATTATTTTCATAATAATTTTATTGATGTTCAAAATCATTTACATGCATCAAGAGATTTTCATAAAACCAGCAATTATAATGTTGCATGAAAAATTGCTTTCCAACTCTATTTTGGTTTTTGATTTTTATTGTTTTATTCTGTTTTTATATTTTATTGAATACCAAGTTGCCAGAGTATTTTCATCTTGCTCAAGTAGCATCGGTTTAATGCTTAAATGCAACCGTTTGCATTTAGGACAGCTTTATAATACGAGTATATAACAACAACTTATAGTGGCAAATGGATTAAATGCTACTTCAATAGCTGCCTAAGGTATAGGGTTTTCGAAAGTAAGATGAAATTATTAAAAGTAGTTTTGTTTCTTTATACATTTATAAAACTGGTATAAAATAAATAAAATCCTGTTAAATATAAATGCACCAGAGAAATTATTTATAAACTATAAAACAAAAAAAGCAAACAACATGAAAGATTTGTTGTTAAAATCACAGTAAAAAGCTTTATAGTATTTTTGTGGCTTATTGTTAGTGTTTCAATGGACAACAACTACCATAAGTAGCTGAACTTTGTTGTACACCCAGAGAAATTCTGCTATTATTAATATCGCTTTTGTGAGTTAAATTTATGTAAAATTATATAGCTCTAGAAACTTTCGGAGTGCTAAAAAAATATAGTTCAGCTTTTGTTATAATTTTTGTTGCTCGTCTTTTTTTGTACATTTACTAAATTGCATTCAAAATTTATAGCAGAACATTTAAAATTTATGTGACTAAAGAGACCGACGAACGAGTTTAAAAACAAATGAAACATTGTAACATTTACAATGACGCATAAAACAATGAAACATAAATTTATGGTTGCTTAACAAAGAAAATCAAGAATATGTATATAAAATATTATTTGGCCAAAAAGCTAAAAATAAGCTAAGAAAGGAAAAAAAAAAAAAATAAAAAATACCATTGTAATGATTTTAATTACTATAAATGATTTTTTTTTGTATTTCTAAGAAGACTTAACCAAATGATGCATTACAAGAGTATTAAATTGCTTCTATTTTCTATTCTTCTATTTTTTGTCAAATTAATGGATTGTTTTGTTTGCTTGATTAATATTTCTTAGGCCAAATTGAAAATGTTTGTGGTTGTTAGGTTTTCCTTTTTACACCCAACATCAAAAAATGATGGGGGTATATTGTGTTTGTCATTTCGTGCGTAACATGTTGATAAAATCATTTAAGATCCCATAAAGTTTATATGTTTTGGGTTCTGGTAAGATTCTGAGTCAATTTCACTATGTCCGTCCGTCTCTCTGTCTGTCTGTTTAAAGCAGGAAAGCGAAAGCGGGGGATTCCACTTAGGGGGACGAAATTTGCCTCAAATATCTATCTTATATAAGGTTACAAATAAAAAAGTTATGGATCAAATACTAGAAACATACAATACCGTTGTAACTTCAGTTCATACTTTTCTGCTGATATCTCCTAAACAAAAGCATGTACGACAATGAAAATGGGCGCAATCCGCTCAACTTTCATATAAGATGAAATATGAACGAAATTTTGTACAAATAGTTTAAAGACCAATGTAAACTCGTAACAAAAAATGGGCGTTGTCCACCCACTATATCGCCCACCTCACCGCCTACCTCTGATATCAAGTGAAATTTTAAAAAGTGGCAGTTGAAGGGTATATAGATTCGGACAAGCCGAATATAACATTCTCACTTGCTTTTATATGAAAATAACCAATAATCCAAATAATTATATTCACTTATTATGTTTAATAGTAATAATGATGAAGAAACTTTTTTTTTGAATTAATTTAAATAGAATTATGTTTAATTTTTAATATCAATTTTATAAATTCTTTAAAATTTTTCAGCTTTTGATGATTAATGTTTATTTGTTGCTAAATCAAACGGTTAATAGTTTATTTAACTTACACATTGAATATTGTAATAAAAGAGTCAAGAGTTCGAGTTAAAAAGAAATGGATTTTTATCTATATTAAGTGATACCTCATATTAATTTCTTTAATGTATGTGCGTATCTTAAGTATATTAAAAATAATATTATTATACTTTATTTTATAAATTATGACAAAAATAACTAGCAATTGCTTAAGAAACGTATTACTAACTATCGATATAAATTAGGCACCATTTCTAAAGAACGACTTTAGTTATTTTGTGCCGGGTTAAGCCTTTAAGCTGAAGTGCACTTTTATTAAACAAAATTATTTTTATTAAGCTAAATGTAGGTTAACTGGTTTAAACCTTTTTTTAATTTCACCCAATTTTCGGTTAACCTTCAAACCGGTTTGTTGAAAAGTTAGTTTTTTTTTATAAACAGTAGTCACATGTATCTAAATTTACTGAGGAATCTTGTTCCCCAAAATCGGTGTTAATCTGTGTTATTATAAAATTCAGAACATTAAAAATTCATATTATATATAAAACTAGATACATACAGGATACTAGATGCTATATGGAAATTTTAAATTAAAAATTCATTACTTTTGTATGGCGATTTCCACGAATTCATGGGTCCTGCTTATACATCTTACAGCAACTACAAGTTGAATAAGTGATTACTTACTTGGAGTCAAATGAGTAAACAAAAATAAAAATAGAAAAAAGTTAGTTCAGTTAAGATTTGAACAAGGGAACATTTTCAAACATGTTACAAAGACTTACTTAAGACCTCAAACCCAATTTGGATCTGTTATCCTTTGTTTTTACAAAATGTGTAAGAACATTTTTTATACCAAAAGAATTTTTGTCGCTTATTAAAGCAAATCTGATTGAGTGAGACATTAGATTTTAAAAACAAATGGTAATTTTTCTGTGAATTACTGTGGGAATACCAAATGTTTAATTTGAATTATATGGGATTGTCATTGTATTTTAAGATTAGAGAATAAAAATATATTTATGTTATGGATTTTAACGATTATTAAACTAATACATTAAGAATAATGTTACGATCTTTTTTGTATGTTTTTCGATTGTACGTACAAAAGGAATGTTGTGTTTTCAAATCAGGCACTGGCGCCCCTAGCACTACGGAGTCGAGTTTCTTCGGCATTTTCACATACACAACACGAAGGCTAACGAAACTAAACAATTCGAATAGGCCAAATTATTCGAATGAGAAAAAAGCAAGGCGTATAGCAAAAACGTAATCTGATCAAATTTCTAAGCAATTAGTGGTCTAAAATTAAAACCCGGTTCCCTACCAGCAATTTAAAAATCATATATCCCATATATTTAGGCCAAGAGGAAATGTGTGTCAAAAACTTCGCAATTTTGATATTTTAAATATTTTAAAAATGTTCACCATAAGATATTTTGATCCCCCAGAACACTATTTACTGCATTTGTATAAATTTTTCTGTCTCTCAGAAGGAGATTGATTTTGATTTTAGACCCATACTTTCTTGGAGAAGTTATCTTAGAATTCTTTTTTATACGTTTTTGCTATATGCCTTTTGAAAACACAATTGATCCACCCTAATAAGTATATATGTATTTTTATTTCTTTAAGCTTTTATAAATACTAAATATTAATGTCGTCAAAGGAATTAAATGTCTTATTGTTATATGAACATTTTCTGCTGGTTACATGTTTTGTTTAAATATTCATTTACATATTTAGTTTTTATAAGTGTACAAAATTCTTACATATATCCAAATAAAGTAAAAGTATATTGCTTTTTCATTCATAGTTAAAGTTTTTGATAAATACCAATTTTAGATTATACGGGTATTTTTATGTTCTACTCTGATTTTACTGATATTATGATATTTGTTGTTCATTTTGTGTAATTAGTGAATTGAAAAAATGGAAACTTTATATCAGATATAATCTTTTATTTAATCATCAATTAATTCATACTTTTTTTGGCTTCCTATCCTTTTAGTATATGAAAGTTGGTCAAATATTGCTAACATATTTACTACTATATCGCACAGTGGTCCAAAAAAACGCCTTTTTGGAAATAATTCTTTAACTTATGAACGGTTAGAGATATCTAAATAAAATAAGAGCTGAGGTATTTTCGATTTGATTGAGAGGAGCACAAATCCCTAGCGGGTCCCAGGGGTAGACGGTAGGCCAAAGATGGTTACCTCGGATATGTAATTTTTTTAAAATTTCGCCAAAAATTCATTTATAATTTGAATGTAAAAAATTTGACACATAGTTAGTTCTTGTAAATATCTACAAAAAATATGCTTACATTTCATGTTATTTCTTTTATTTTAAGAAATATTTAGGTCAAAGCAAATTTTACCCTATGTAAGCATACGAGTATTTTTAGCAGATATTAATTAGGATTGGCTATAAGTAAAATTTATTTACATTCAATTCATAAATTAATTTTTGGGTGAATTAAAAAAAAAAAAATAATAATAACACTTACCGGAGGTGATCAAATTTGGTGGTTTACCCTCTATCCCCGTGATCCGCTAGGGACCTGTGCTCCTCTAACTCAACTCGAAAATACCTTAGCTCTGAGCATGTAATATTTTACTTAGATATCCAACGGTTCTAAAGTTACGGAATTATTTTCAAAAGAATCATTTTGAGACTACTGTGTGTCGTTTTATAATATAATTTTATTTATTTAAGTCAAGTTGGATCAATTTTCAGATTACCTTGAACTTAAAAAGCCTTAAGTTACATTTTAGTAGTTTTATATTCGAAAAGAAATGAAGTGCAGATATTTTCTATAATAAAACTTTAAATTAATTGTGCACTTTATGCATTTACATACAATTTTATTTTTAGTACTTTTTTGCTGCTTTTATTTAATTATTTAAATGCTACATGGAGCCTTTTTACATTTTATATAACGTAATGTATAAGAGGGAGTGTTTTACATATGTATTTTTGTTACAAAAAAGAGATACATTTTTATTAACATAAACTTGGTAACTTTTTTTTTATGTAAATGTATTAAGGTGTCATGTATAAATACATGCACATCTATACATTTACATATGTGTGTATGTATGCATATGTATATTTGTAAAAATGTACAATCCCTTCAAACGTTTGGAAGATAAATTTTATAAACATTTTAGAATATCATGTTACACATGTTTTGTATTTTACTTAAATTGTTCATTAATTGTTCGATTGGAGCAATATGTATTTAAATATTGCTGAAAAGATCCTTCATGTATGTCCTTAATGTATTTGTGGAAATATATTTATTTAGGTATGTTTACCCTGAAGTGGTTTGGATATAAAAATTATTCGAATATTTATTTTTAACTGTTCATTTGTTTATTTATGGGAACAAACTAAAAAGTAAATAAATTAAATTTCTTCAGACCATGACCTGAAAAAAATGAATTTTAGGTATATTTTTTGGACCCAAATTAAATTTAAACGGGTGGAGATATTCAAATGAAATTTTGACACAATGTAGATAGATTTGTCTTAAATTAAGTGAATTAAAAACATACCCAATGTTTTGTACCAAAATATCAAAATCCCAACCCGAAAAAATGTGTATTAAAACTTAACTTTTTTCATTCAAATGATCACATTGTCGTTATAAGAGGCGTCCGTTAGAAAATAATTTTAGTATATTTGTCCAATGTATAGAAGTATTTAATTGAAATAATTTTTGTTTGTTCCAAACTTTACGATTTGAGAATTTTACAAATAAATTAAAAAAAAGAAAAAAAAAAAATGGATAGGTCTTATGAGTTTGCTTATACGCATTTGCATTAAGATTTCTTTCGAAAACATTAAAAAAATTACATAGGCCAGAACAAAAAACAAGTTTTATAAGTAAAAAAAAATTATAACATTTTTTTCCAAATTCAGATTAGTATACGATTCTTTTAGCAATATTATTTAGAATTTTGTAAGAAATCTGGTGAATACTTTAAAAATATTTTAGGGCAATATTAAGATCACTGAGTTTAAAAAATAAATCTAAAAAAGCGAGGCTAAAAATGAGAAAAAAAATTATTTTGACCCAAATATCTCTTAAACTAAAAAAGATAACCTACACAAGTAAGCATATTTTTTGTAGGAATTTACAGGGACTTTAGCAGGGTAGTGTTTAACCTCTTACGGTCGGAGCTAAAATGTATAAAATACACTTACACATTAAAAAAAATAAGTATTGTAAAATTTTTGGAGCATTTAAGGTCTAGATATTTAGATTATTATGTCAGCTACTTAACCAAATGATATCAAAACGAAAAGAAGTTAAAACATAAATTATTTAAAAAAAATAGAAATTATAAAGAGGATGATCTGAGGTAGCCTGACCCTTAGATGGTCAGTAAACTGTTCACCACTTCAAATCATAAATTTTTTCTGCCAAATCATAAATTCATTTTTACATACCCGAGATGACCAATTTGGGTGTTCTACCCACTCCCTTGACCCACTAGGAATCTGTGCTCCTTCAAATGAACTCGAAAACACCTCATCTCTAGCCATGTGAAATTTTATTGAGATATTATCATAAGTTACAAAATTATTTAAAAAAAAAAGAAAAAGAAAAACGTTTTGGAACCACTGTGTGTTATTAGTATTATTGAGTATAAAACATGCACATATAAGAAAATTCACATGTGTATGTAAAGTGGTATTTTGATATGTCGTATAACTATTTTAATATGAAGAAGGAAATACATGAAATAAATGGATTTTTTTTTCTTAATTGCATTTATTGATTATTTTAATTGTGTAAATTGTCACGTATAGAATTTTTATTTGTTTATGTATTTCCTTATTTATTTATTTATATATTTATTCTTCTCTCGAAAGAGGTCATGAGTGTTGTTCACTTTGAGTTGGTTTAAACAATTTGAAATCTATATCAAGCTTCTAGACCAAACGATTATTCATATTTCAAAATTGTTATGATAAAAATTATATATATATATATATATATTTGTTCGTTGGTTTATTTGTTTGGGCTTTATAGGAGCTAAACCGCTGGAACGATGTGTGAAACCTAAAACTAAAATAGGTTATTTAATTTCTTTCTTTTTTCTTTTTTGATATTAGCAGGGACAATGATAGCCCCATACAAAGCAAATATTAACTATCGCATATCTCAAGAACTATTAGCGAAAGTCTTATGATTTCGTGCAAATATTTTTCTTATGAAGTTCCATAGTTGTGATGAAGATGGAGCAGGAAGGTCAAGGAAAAATGATAGTCCCCATACAAAGTAAATATTAATTATAGCATATCTCAAGAATTACAACAGCGAAAGTCTTAAGATTTTGTAAAAATAATTTTCTTATGAAGTTGCATGGGTGTGGCGAAAATGGGACGAGTTGTAAGGCTCTAGTTTGATTTAGGACATTTTAAAAAATTTTACCTTACAAACTTAATTTTTTTTATCAGACTTGCTTAGAAGATTTTTTCATAAAATTCAAAAATATAAAAATTATTTTCTTTGTTTTGAATTGTGGATAGAAAAGGAAAAAATAAAGAAAATAAATTTGTGTCATATATATGTTAAAAAAAAAAGTTTTTTTTGACATTGTGAAAACGGAAAATTTTATAAAATTATAATCAGAAGCTTTTAACTTGAATTTTATGTTGTAATTTCGCCAATTTTAATTGTATATTCCAAGGATTCTGAATTTTGGGGTAAGAATTTTTTGGGTTTTAAGAATCTTATAATAATTTATTTTATATATAATATGTTAAATAGAACGCATTCATATATATATTTGTATAATACTTTTAACGATAAAGTTATATCGTTATGCTATTTACTGAATATCTCTCTATTGGATGATGTTCCACGAATTTTTACTTATTATTTTATATTTACAAATGGACGATCTAGAGTCTAAACTTTAAACTTCAACTGAGTCTGCCTTAGCGATTTTATTTATAATTAGTAAAAGTATTTGTTACTTTCTTTCAAATTTTAAAACCTCAACATCAATTTTCTTAGTCTCTTCAAAAATTACATAGACTACAATAACACCAATTTCTGTGGGCATTTTTCTCATTTTCGAGGTAATTTTACATAATTATATTGGGGCAGTATTCCATTTGACGTGAAAATAACTTTGAAACATTCATTTATAACTAGAGTTTTTCACAGGAAACTCCTGGATGGAAATTTTCGGGAATTACGCGAAAATTTCTGTCCCGAGATCATGTGGGAATTCCTAGGATTTCCTGCGTTTGCAAAATGTTTATTTTAAAATTGTGTTTTTTTAATTTATTTTCATTTATTTTTAAGGAAATATCTAAATATATCTCACAGTTTTTGAGTCCTTTAATAATTTTTGTATAATAGATGGAAAATAAAATAATTCTAAAAATTATATTTATGAAACGATTTGAAGAGGTATTTAAAACGCATGTGAAAATTGTAACAAAAATTTTCTTGAAATGGCAGGAATCCTTAAACAACAACTAACGTTTTTAACATTTAGAAATGGGTTATACACCTGGAAAGAATATGGCTTCAGAAATCTGTAAAATTCTTTGGGGCTTACTATCGTAAAATACCTAGGGAAGTTTCGGATGAGTGTTATATAATAAAAAGTTTTAATTTAATTTTCAAATATTTTCAAAATATCAATACTTCGAAAAGAACAGAATAAGTTTATCGTTTTATGATTAACTAGCTTATTTTAACATTTTTTAACCTTCAGCTAAATGACTTGTCTTATAAATATTTAAAACTTTTTAATTATTTATTCCCGGAATTCCGAAAAATTTTAAAAACAATCCCGATTTCCCGGGAGCGAAATAAGACCGGAAAAAGAAAAACTCTATTCATAACAAAGCAAAATGGTAATATAAAAATTGCCTGTTGTTAGTCAATTTACAAATTTAATATCTTCAACTAGGTAATATTTTTTTCGAACTGAGCTACATTTTTTTTTTAAATTTTCTAAAGTTCTGAAAAAATTCCTTTTTTCTAAATTTTTAAATCTAAGACGATATAGCTGTTTGCAGTAGCGAGCATAAAAAATGCAACGCTAAGTGATGTGATTTTTTTCCGCATACATTTTACCCCATGAACAGTACTGTTATGGCTTTATTATTTGGGGTCATAGCTACCTGTTATATATAATTCTCTCGAATATTTTTGTATGTAGGGAAAATTATTAAACGTTTAGTAAAAGCTGTTGTAAATTTGAAAGAGCAAAAAAAGTGCAACTCTAAAAAAATCAATATGATTTTTTTAAATTTTGATAAAAATCTTTCAGTAACGAAGATTGGAAACTATAGTATTGTTAAATACCATGATTTTCTATTCTTACATATAGACCGAAATACATGAAATCTACAGATAATATAAATATTAGCAAATACTTGTACTTTCTATTAAACTTTACTATTTTTCTTAACTATTTTGGACATTTTTCCATAATGATTGATATTTTTGAAATTATTATTTAATTTTTTATTAACTTGAAGTCTTACAAAAGTTCTCTATGAAAAAGTGATCAAATATTCATGATAATTTATCTTAACGTGATAAATTACGCAACTAGTTTCGATCGTTCTTGTGATGGAATCAACAGCTAAATATAATTTTTTCGCAATGATAGTGACATTATTTAATGCTCAATAAGGCAATAATGTTCATATATCTCTTAATTTTGGTTTTGGAAAAATTCTAACATAGGGAAGGACAATAAAAAATTATATCCATTTTGACACTCTTCCTATGTTAAATAATTAAAATTTCGTCTTTCATGATTATTGAAATGTTGCACATTTTTACTATTGGAAATTAATACTTAAGGAAATATGTCTCAATGCGAAACATATGAGTTTAAAGTCAAATTAATTCAAGTTGTCTTAATAAGATCTCATTTCCATTAAACAGTACTCATTACTATAATAAATGATCTGCCGCCAAAAGTAAAGGTGATTTTAGTAAACAATATGTTGTAGGTCAGAAGTGTTTCTTCTTACCATTTTAACATCATTAAATGAACAATTGGTAGCAGTAGTAGCTTTAAATGAGCACAGTGTTCATTCGAATAATATCAAATATCTACTGTTACATAACTTGTATCAATTTTTCAGGCATGATCGTTTAAATATTATGTCTCTAAGTTAATTTAAAAAAATCCTCATATTAAAACTACTTATCAGTATTATTTCAGTACAATCATCATAATGTTATTCTAAAATATTCCTAAATTCTTAAATAGAATGGTGAAAGAGTGTTTTTTTAATATTATTAATATCCTTTTTGGTTAAAATTATCTTAAATTTTTAATTTCATTTAAATTATAGTTTTCAGCATTTTTCAATAATTATTTTTAGCAAAATTAAAAAATAAAATTCCTTTGACTTTTTAAGTGTTAAATTTTTTTTGCTCGCATTAATTTATAACTTTTCTAACAAAATTTTTAATAACTATTCCTATGTTAACAACTTGGAACAAAATAAAATATAATATTTGGCTAAGATCACAAAGAATAAAATCACAACAGAATTGATAAATTTAATAATGTTCTAGTCCTAATCAGTAGGATTAATTTTTATATGATCGCAACTGTATGTCTGTCTGTTGAAAGAAGGATAGTGCTCAGAGCGATCTATTTATGCGGAAGAAATTTAGGTTAAATATTTATTTTATTTAAGGTTTGTTTAATGTTGCAAATGGGCAAAATTGTATAATAAACAAAAAGCTATGTGTCAAATTTTAAAGAAGTTAATATCCGCCGTCACTCTAGTTCATACATATCTAGCGATATCTCTTAAACGAAAACAAATAGTTCGAGAAACATTCCACATTCCATATAAGTTGAAATTTAAAATTATTTTTGCTTGTTGATCTTTAAACAGAATACATATATATATATATATATATATATATATATATATATATATTGCCATCGATTCTTTAGAAATTAAAAAGTAATAAAATTAAAGTTAATCAAAATTTATGGATGGTTTTATCATATGTATTATCTGAATTATAGTGTTATATATTATTCCGAATAACACACAGTTTAACATTTTGACTAACTAAAATCCGGTTCTTTTAACAAAAATTTGATTTTAAAAATCATATTTACCATTAAAACCCAGATACAGTATAAGTTCGACATTCTGGGTAATTAATTGCAGACATTAATCCGGATTATTGAATTATCTGGATTATCGAGGCTTGATTTCTGGTCCACTTTTCTTAAAAAAGTTTGAATCATATAACTTATTTAATATGTGAATTACTTAGGGTTTCAAGTTCAATTTTTTCATGTAATAAAATTCTATATTTTCAGTTTTTCAACAATTTTCAGTTTATCTAAGAAAAAAAAAAAACAAATTTGTTTATACTCTTTTTGCTGAAGAATGTTTGGAACAAAAAAAAATTAAGAAATTCAACTACAATCAAATCTTACACCATAATTATGTCATAAATCTTATTGTATTTTCTAAGTTTTATTAAAATTTTAATAAAAAAAAGTTCTTTCTATCACTCCACCCGTATTATAGAGTATGTGATGAGCTAGGAAATGCCGCCCGGATTACCGAATAATCCGAACTATCTAGTTTATATTATATTAATGAAATTGTTAAATTTGTAATAAAAGTTCGTTTTGCTAAACGCTCCCTTTAAGGATCACATTAGTTACCATCGCTAAGAACATCATATTTTAGCTTAAGTTTTATTTTTTATAAAAAAAAACAACTAATATTAATTTTATGGTTTAAAACTACAAATTAATAAAAACAGGTGTAAAATATGCTAAAAAATGCAAAAATAATTCGAAAAGTACTAAAAGAAGTGCCAGGAGTTAGATTATTTTTTTTCATGCTAAGAGAGTTTAAAAAGTGCTAGATCCAGCACAAACAATTTGTAGTTGGCAACACTGCATATATCCATTATTATTCTAGCTAAAATTACTATTTACCGCTAAAGTACATGTGGTAAATAATATATACATATTTTAGTTATAAGTATGTACATAAAAGAGCCTCACGAAAAAGTAGCAAATGTAACCCTCTAGAAATGACGAATGATCTGTTCTTATATGATTCTCAAAATATTACATCTGAATGTTTAAATTTACGTGAGCTGAACCATTTTCAAAACAAATTTATGAATACGTATTTCTTTCAATACCATTATCAAAATTTTCACTAAAAGAATATTAACTATAAATTATAATAGAGACACACTAAGGCCTGTAATATTGATTTAAATAATTGTTATGTCTCTTTTCAGTCACGGAATATTAAGATTTTGCTAGCGTTTTTTGTCATATATTCTTTATTCAAGCATATAATTTTATATATTTCAGACATTTTTCAATATATATTGGGTTTTAATGTACCATTGGAATGGTCTCCTGATAATATTGAAGATTACACGTAATTAACCCTTTAACAGCAACTGGGCCAATTTTATGCATTTTGTTCCCAAAAAGGTTAAATTAGCAATTTTTGCAAATAAGTCACATGGAAATATTTAGTATACTTAAATATATTTGAATTTATGAAAAATATAATAAGTTCCTTTAAAACTGCGATAATAATCGAATTAAAGAGATTTTTGAAATTTAGCCACTATTTTAAACGAATTTATAGTTTTTAAGATAAATGTATGCTTTTGGTGACATTTATTTTCTTAACTAACCATTTATTTGACATAAAAATTAATTTAACCAATTATGGACCGGAAATCCCAAAATGTTATTTGTGCAACTAAAGGGTTAAATGAAAACATACATATATCAATAGTATTGAATGATAACTTTCCAATGATGTCCTAAAATATAAATTACGATGTAAAATGTGCAAAATATTCAAACTTTAATAGGAAAGTATTTAAAATAAAATATTAGAAAATTTTACTAAAATTTAAATTTCGCAAGAATGAAAACTATTTTTTTTGCTAATTATGTAATAACGTCATTTGTCTATCATATTTTGTATTTTTTTTAAAGTTAAAAATTATGTACACTCTTTATGGAAAACTATATTTTTGGAGGTATTTTAAAAATGGTCCAGCACACGTGAGCGAAATAATTAAATCCAAAATATTTTGGGGATTAACTTAAAACATATCTATATTTAATATTAGGCGGGCACATTTGCAATATTTTTTTTCTCCATACAAATCAAGCCACTTTAATGTACATATGGAAGTATATTTTATGCTAATATTTATAAATATGTATGTCAAACATCCCCCAGAAGCTGATAGGTAATCTGACAGTTCCATCACCACATTATAAGCCAATATTAAATATTTAAACTCATTCAATGATTAGATTCATTTTGATTTTTAATTTTTCTTCTCCGAATAGCCTTTTGATTGAAAATCATTTAAACATCATGAACAATGATAACAATATTAAAATGTGATATGAACATGATTGTGATGTCAATGTTTATTTTAGAGTATGACAAAATATGAAACATTTTAGACATCCAAAATTATTTTACACATGTGAGGTGTCTATAGATATGCGTATTTGTTGAGCTGCGAACGCGCAAATATTTTTTTGGGATACGACATAATTTTTATTTTTTTTCAGCATTTATCGGAAATACATATGTATATGTATAAATACATATATAAGTAAGTAAATGAAATGTCATAAATTATAATCATAAGTAGATATATAAGCGTGCAATACACTCAAGCATTTAGGATTGTTGAATGTATATGTGTGATGTGATGTGATACTATGTGGTGTGATGTGATAAAGTTATAATTATAATGTGACTTTTATTTAATTAAATCAAATAAAATCTAATAATTTTTTCATTCAGTTTCTTAGCTATTTTTTGAGTGTAAACACACATAAATAACAAGAATTTTTCATTACATATCATTTGACAAGACTAGGATACTTTATTGACATTCTTTTATACTAATTGACATTTTCTCACATTTCAGGAAGAAAAAAGAAAAATGTGTTATTTTTTCCGTTGTCATATTTTTCTTTCCAAGAAAAGAAACACGATTGTAATAATATTTAGTCATATATGTACATAGATTATATGTCGGGAATGTTTATAGGAATGAGTGGATTGGTATATGTTTGGATGAAAGGATGAATGAATGATGGTTATAAATGCCTTTATTATTGTGCATAAACCTACATATATGGGTCATTATCAAAAATTTTTAACCTGGCTGAAGCTGACCTTAATCTAAATAAGTTTTGTGGTAATATTGTCTTAAACAAATGGATTACAAATCTGAATTCACAAGACTTGAAACTAATAGATCGCAAAATTTTAGCACCATAGGTTTCATTTTGTAATCGTGATTGTTACTTAAATTTCAAAAACTTAGAAAAAGGGATAAAAATTACTTAACTTTTTCCCTTCCTTCTACACTGTTTATTCGCGCGTTTGTACTTTTTATCTCATGCCATCTTACAAAAAACTAATCAGACATTGTGGATAAATTCTGCACCTTCTTTGTTATTGTCCAGACTTTCAACAGTTACACACAAGGTAGTAAAATGTTGATGACAAAATATTTTAATTTTTAGAATTTGTTGGTATTTTGGGCGGGGTCTGTGTGCACCTTAACGAAATACAAATTTGGAAATATGGCTTAATACTTATTGTAATTAAGCGTATTTTGGGCTATACCTTCTTGATATGCCCGAAATAGTCAAGGTAGTAGATAGCTTCAAAGTTTGGAAAATAAAATATTTTTAAAAAAGGCAGTTTTCTGCGAGGTCCATTCACAGTGACTAATTGAATAAAATGGATTACTACGTGAACTTAGATTTTTGTTAGTTTACACAATAAAATCGAAGGAGCATTAAAAATAAATTTAAAAAAACTTTTTGAAAATTAGGTAGAATTGCTCTTCTTGTTTTTGTATTTTTATATAGTAAATTGCAATTTGTACAAATCTTTTATATATAGAAATAAGAACGGCGATAAATATAATTGAGCGGGACCATAAATTTAAGTCAAATATCATTGATAGTTGAAAAAGCGACACTTTTGCCAAAACAGATTTTGCTAACGCACATTGCATGGACAGCACGAAATTGACAATAATTGTTATAAATAGTTAGAATTTGTAATTCTTAACGGAAATATAGAGGCGTATCAAAAAATTTAGAAAGACTAAAATTTTATGAGCAAAAAAAAACATAAAAAATTCACTTGGGTTAAAAAAGTATCATAATATTAAATATCTTTTCTTTGTACTAAACTCTAAAAAGATATATTTTTTATAATATATGGAGAAAAAACTTTTTCAAATCGCGATTTTTATTATAAAGAACATTTTTTAAATTTTACTATGAAACCCTAAAATATGCTACACTAATACCATCAAACATTCAAAATATCATAAATTTTATTTAAATAACTCAGTAGGCTTTTTTACCGGAATTATACGTACAATTATAGTTTGTAAAAATATTTATATACATGCATTCGAATCGCTTTATATATATACAAGTGGATTTTAATATGCCATCAAAATAAAAAAAACAAATGGTCTAAAATCAAATATTTTTGATAATGGCCCATATGTGTATTTACACATATTGAAATTTATACCCTTACTCACACACACATTGTTTTACGAGGATTCATACACACAAACAGTTGGAAACATTTATTTATGACATTTTATTTACAACGTACTAGTACATAATATGCATTCAGTTTTTGCAAATTTTCACATATTTGTGTTCTCATATAAGACAATTTTTGTTTTTACAAAAAAAGTATCACCCTACCAAACGCATTGTCCATTAGAGAAATATTATTAAACTATGATTAATAAGTAGAGTAGAGCGGTATCATTCGCCGTTTGTTTTAAGTGCTCTTTTCTCATACTGTAAATAATATTTGTAAATTTCTGCTGTCTTAAATTGAAGTCTTTTTGGTCCTGACTGTTTCTCCGCCAAATGAGTGGGCAGAATCGTCAACAATAAAATAAAAAATCTACTTTATTTTTATTTTAATACAGTAATTGACCAAAGAAATAAAAATAATATGTATAGTTTTCAATAAAACAATATAGATCCGAAATTAGTACATTGTGAAAATAAGTTTTTTTTTTTGTTTTTATTTAATAAACACTAGAAAATCTCTATGGACTGACAAATATACATTAAGTAAGTACTTCGTTACTGATTGGGACATTCCCGAATGATAAGTTGGGTCCGGCCCAATAGAACGCAAATATAAAAAACATTAATGAATTCGCCTTATTGTCGTTCTTGTGCAACTGTTGCCACCTTCTATAAATTTGGGTTAATTTTGATGTTTGTCTTGAGAAAAAATTGTCTAATATAGACACTAAGTTATGGTTTTAATAAAAAATATTAATATATTGAAAGTTTTATTTGAAAAACTATACTCTAATAGATAAAGAAAATATAACTTGATCACTTCTTTTTTTGTCAATTTAAAGACGTCGACGGCATCCCCTGTTATTTGCCGCTGTTTGGTCTTACATTTATTTTGATAGATTAAACAAAAATTCACCCAAAATAATGGGAAATATTTTACATCTTGTGTTCACACAATGTTCATACTTGCCACATTTTTGACTTAAGGCAAATATTTTTGTTTGAATAAAACCAGCTGTTTTCAAGTTTGTGTTCACATTAGGCAAATCAAATATTTGTAAAAGTCGTCGAATATTAGCATAACACGAACTTGGCTTTGGTCATAAAGCTGCTAATGCGACGAATAAAATAAACCATGTGTCATCAAAATTGGTGCAAAAATCTTTTTTATACCCTTCACCACAGGTGTATATAAATTTGTCATTCCGTTTGTAATTTCCAAAATATTCATCTAATGACCCCAAAAAGTATATTTTTTCTGGACCTTTATTGATAGGGAAGTCGATATAACGATGTCCGTCTGTCTATTTAAATTAGTTTTTATCGGATATATATGTTTTGTGCATCAAATTATAGAGAATATCGCTTAGAATGACGCTGGTAAAAATTCATAAAAATGCGTTCATTAATGGCTGAGATATTGCCAAAACACGGAAAAGACCTTTAAAAACTTATTTGTTTTTGACTTTTCTAAGGCATTATATAAACTAGCGACTTCGTTTTTGCACAGAAATAAAAATAATCGGTTCATTAGTGACTGAGATATTGGTCAAAATACATTTTTGGAATTTTTAGAGCTTCTATATAAGCTACGGAATTCGTTTTTGTACAAATTTGTTGTAAATATTTTTTTAAATTTGCAATTATCTGAATTAACCAAATCGGTCCATAAGCAACCGAGTTATAGGCAAAAAACTGAAAAATTATTAATAATATGCACACAAATAAGGAACGCAATGACTTTCAGTGTTGTTGTTTTTTTTTTTTTTTTTTGTATAAGTAAGCAGTAGTTGTTGTTTGTACATACACACAATAATTTTTTTATGTATGTTTGGACATTTTTTAGTTGGAAATTGAAGCATTGCAATGACTCAGTTTTGTTGTTGTTTTTTTATAAGTATATAAATTTAATAGTTATCAGAAGCTATCAGAGTTGTTGTTTTTTTAAGGAAGGAACGATTGCTATGATAGTTTAATTTTATGTTTAAACTTTTGTATCAATATGAAAATATGAAAGCATACTTTAAGGCATACGTTTCATTATTTATCGGTAAAGTGGTGAAGGGTATAAAAGATTCGGCACAGCCGAATATACCGCTCTAACTTGATTTTTCAAAATTATATAAAGACAATATAGGTTTTGTTTACTTAATATTAAATATTATATATATTACGTATAAGTTCACAATTGGCATAAAATTTTTACTATAGGTATCACTAGTCAATTGTGAATAAAA
The DNA here is from genome assembly GCA_932274085.1 of Protocalliphora azurea. Classification (NCBI taxonomy): domain Eukaryota; kingdom Metazoa; phylum Arthropoda; class Insecta; order Diptera; family Calliphoridae; genus Protocalliphora; species Protocalliphora azurea. The sequence continues at coordinate 45,864,533 of OW026521.1, forward strand.
GCATTACAATATTGGTTATTTTTCGCCACTAATTTCCGAAGAACTTTGAAACTATTGAGCAGATAAAAAATAATGTTAAGATAATTTGATAACTTGAAATTTAGTTGCATGAAACAATTTGCACGACTATAAAAATATCTCAATTGGTTTACAAAATACATATTAAACAAAATAAAAATGTTGGCCATTAACTGAATTATTTACAGCTATATGTCCACCTGATATTTCTGTAATATGAAAAGATGAAAAGTGATCGGTTTTAACCGATATATTCTGTATTTGCGGATTTCATAATTGTTGCTGTAGTTCTTGTTCATTTTGTTGCATGTCAACTCAAAATTTTTATCATCAACCAACCATGCCACAAATGCAAATGTTTGTATGTTTGCCAATCGGTATATATAATATTTTACGTAATACGTATGTAAGTATATTACCGCCGGAAAGAATGTATATGTGTATGTATATTTTTCTCGTTTTCTTTATGCTGGCTTGTTTGAGTATTGTGTGTCAGTATTGTAAATGTCCTTTTTTCTTAAATACAATTTCAAACAGCGAGTTATCGAATGAATATTGTATGATAATCCCTTGTAGTTGCAAAAAAGATTTAAGTTTTTATTAGGATTATTCTTGAATACCCCCTTTCCACATTTTTGGCGTTTATTTGTTTTAAAAATATTCAATACAAGCAGGGATTATTTGATTAATAGTGTGATTGTACACATATTGGATTTGTCTATATTCATATGTACTAGAAATTAATTTATAGGATAGCCCAAAAATTATTGGTGCTCTTTTTAAAAAATGTAGATTTTTTTTCTTTTATTTGATTTTTTATGTATAATAGACATTATTATACACAGAAAAAATTATGGCTAAAATATTTTTTAATAAATCATTATTTGGTTGTAAATAAAATTTTATAAAAAAATTATTAGATTTTAACATTATGTTTTATTGATTAAAAGTGATTTTAAAAACAATACGCAAAACAAAAACAATTTTACGTATTTTGACAAAAATAAAAAACAAAATTATAAAAATGAGGAAATCAAAAAGCTCCAACATTTGAAGGCATTTCCTAACAGATTTTCCTAATAACGATTAAAATTTATGTATCATTCAGACGATAAATGTAATCTAACTCATAAAATAACTATTCGTAATTAGTATTGTTGTATTATGTTGTTTTGTGGCTCATTTTAGACTTGCTAAGACTTTTTCTCCCGTTGCATGTAATTTCATTGCTTTTGGATGAACCCAGTACTTTTACATGTTTTCAAACTATTGTTTGATTTACACACAACAATTCTGCAAGTACTTCTGGCATACTTGGAAACTTCGTGCCAATCTCCAATTCTTCATTTTCAAACATTTTTAGCTGGCCTGAACGACCCTTATTATGCACATCGAAATCACCAATTTTAGATATCAATACCACAACTAACAGCCCGTCTAGACGTAACATAAATGTAAGATTTTTGTGTCAGAGAGTGTCAAATTCGCTCTCTGAGAGAATTATTTCACGTGTAGATTCAAATATTAGTATTATAAGATGTATTATGAGACTGTTGTGAGACCATCTTATAAGATGAACTGTCAAAAAAAGATACACATATACGAAAGTTTGTTTGTGTGCATGTGTGTTTTGGAAATTTCTGAAAAACAATGTTTTTTGTAAAATTGTTTCATTATAGTGTTTGTTTTACATGTTAAAAAATATTTGTATAAAAATTGTGCTAAAAAAGTGGGAATTGCTCAAATAAAAAGGACATGTTTACTCCGTGACTGATTGAAAATAATGATACCTTATAGGATTTATTAGAATACGTGTACCCCTTATTTAAGATTTAACAAAATATAAACAAAATGGTTACTCTCCGCTGTCGGCTTTATCTCACATATTATATCAGTGTTAATCTCAGTTGTAGACCTGGGGTAAGACAAGTAAGTTGTTGTCAATTGGAACTACTGTTAAATTTCAAACCGTTATTGATTTCTCTTTTTAGGTCGATTTGGTAATTTATTAACGTAAAAAAAAGCGTCAAAGAATCAGGATTAAGAATTAAAACACACTATTATTTATGCATCATTTTTACTATAAAATTTTTGTATAAAATACCAACATTACACTTGATATACCGTATTCATTCATGAATCCTACACCAAATTTACAAAAAAATTTTTAGATTATTTTTTCGCAATTTAATTGTAAAATATGCAACATCTAAAAAAAAAAATAAAAATTTTTATTAAAAATTTTATTGATTCAAAAATAAATATTGTTTGAATATCTACTAAAAACTAAATATTATTTTTATTGTTTACTTAAAGAAAATCCATTAAACCATATGAACATTTTCAAATATTCAAATTCAGAAATAGTAAATATATTATAAATTTAGTATTAGAATATGAAATTTTATTTTCTCTGTATACTTTTAGAAAACGGTAAAGAGACTATTGATATATCACAAAATATTGTGTTTATCACCTACCTACGTTAAACAATTTGCATTAAAGATTGTGAAATCAGAGTTTTTCCAAAGGAAAAAAACTCCCCGATCAATCAAAAGTTCAACATGTAATAACTTTTTTAATGAAAAATGGTGTCAGTTCTTTATGTTTGAATAGAAAAGCAAAATAAAATTTGTATAAGTATTTGCAATTATGAAGTGAAACATTGATTTTAATACATATTGACGAATATTTTACTGTGAATACAAGCTAAAATCTCAAACTTCTGAAAGTAATCTTAACACTTAATACTCGAAAATCATGATGGAATTTGTAAACTATAAAGTATTAAGTATTTAAAGTTCATATTTTAAAGACATTTGTATATATATATATTGTATATTAATGATTACATATAAGTTTACATATCATATTTTACTTCAAAGTAAGATATTTAAAATTTGTCATTTTATCACCTTAAAAATTTGTCCTCTAAAATTGTATGTATGATTGATTCAACAATTTTAAATTTGTTTTTTTCTTTCGTTAATTTTTTTTCTATTTCAAAACAAATAAAGCAAATAAAACACTTGCAAGTGTATATTTTTGCATATTTCTCCTTTGGTAGAATATTTTCGAATACAATGGGTTTTTTGTTATTTTGAGATCATAATTAACCCTTTTAGAGCCTATTTAGGCAGATACATGATTGTTTTTATATAATTTTGTATACCTCATTTGAAGTTTTTCATTATTTCTCTATAAATTAAATAAATGCAAAATATTTTGTATTTTAAATACACTGCCTGCCACTTGAATAAGGAATCACATCTTTTTAACTTTAATTAATTATATCTCCAAAACTAAAGTTCTGAAAAAAATAATTTTTTGCGCAACCAAATTTCAATTTTTTTTCTTTTTCAGAGTTATTAAGAGCCTTACCACGTCCCATATTGAATAAAAGCTATTTAAAAACTGTCAAATTAAAAATTCTCTAGCCTGATTAATATTAAAAGAATTCCTTATTCCATTGACACACGAAAAAGTACCACAGAAATACATGTTTTTAAATAAATGCATAACTTTAGTATAACAAAATATGTTATTTTTATTTCTTCAGGGAACTAAAGCCAACGCTTTGAAATTTAATTAAAGTTAAAAAAATGTGATTCCTTATTCAAATGGCAGGCAGTGTAAGTCTGGATAAATATTATTTTTTCATGAAACCAATTTACTATGAATTCTTTTGATACTGATGTTCGAAGAGAAATTGGTATGCAAATGAAAGATCAGTAAGGCTTTCAAGATATAAATAAAAAACAATATTTGATGAATTACAAAAAGACTTTTTATATAAATTTCCATTTTATTTTCCTTTAGAACTAAACATTTTTTGAAGTTTACCAATAAATTGTCCCTATGTATATTTAAATTTATTTCATATTTTGTACCCCAGAAAGTATGCAACAAGTTTTGGGACAAAAATTAAAAAGGTGTTAAAAGTTTAAGTAAGTTATTCCAGATAAAATTCGAATAAGTTCTATAGCTCTTGTCTAATTAGATAAAAAAGTATACTTTCAACATAAATGCCTTTAAAAAACTATTGCACTATTGTATAGGCCTTTATAGAAAAATGTGTAATCAATTGCACTCAAACTTGAAAAATTATACAAAAATATTTTTTAATGTTGTTCAAAAATTTGCACTTAATATTGAAAAAACATAAATAAATATATACGAATCGAAATCTTAACTCTTCTGTTTCACCAAAAAGTTTGAAAAGAAAAAATTCAAAGAAGAACAACAGAATTAGGTACACATTTATATAGGAATATGTCCAAAAACAGTTTTTTTAGCATAATTCTAAGATCACAATTGTTTATTGAAAAACACATAACAATTAACGTATACGTTGAACCGTATATACGTCGTACGTTTAATTAGATTTAATTATATTTTTTCAAAAACTAAAATAAAAAAAAGAAAGAATAAGAAAGCTAAAGCAAAATAAATAAATAATATTACACAATTCCTCAAGTGTTTCCAATTGTAGGTAAGATGAACGCAAATATTGTCGTAGTACGTTCCTGCGATGCAATTATGTTCCTAGCATAACTCAAACTTTTGGAAATTTTTTAAACTGATTGGAGGTAATTTTTTTTTAATTTTTTGTAAAACAAACTATAGATACTACTATCTATGATTACTTTTTTAAACGTTAACTTTGGGTTATGGACAACAACTCAATTGCATTAAGCAATTTAATAGTCAAATTTGTTTGATAAAATTTTGACTTCTTCCATTTTTTAAGTAAACGGCTCACATATATATATGTATGTAAGTATGTATGTATGTATCTATGCATGTATGTATGTATGTATATATGTATGTATGAATGTATGTATGTATGTAAATATGTAAATATGTATGTAAATGTATGTAAGATGTCTGTACAAGTACAGACACACAAGTACTTGTTAATATATTTAACGACTTTCGCAAAAGTAGCTATAAATCTTGGTGATAAAATAAATAAATAAATATTTTATATAGACAGAAATCCAAAACGAACTTGCTTTATTTAAAATTCTGTTTAATATATCAATGACTAATAAGAAAAGTGCTATAGTAAGGATGCCAATTTCATAAAACAATTGTGCTAAGTTCATACATATTCTTCGATGTTTCATTTAGTCATTGCTGAGTGTGCAAAGAGTACAAAATGCACTAGAAAAAATTTATGGAAATAAACTGTTTGTTAACACTGGTCAACAAAATCGTAAACAAAAATTATATCGCGAATAATTCTTTAAAATTCTTATTTTTTAGACTTCATATAGTGTAGAAAGTTAAATGAACTTTTATCACGTCACACTTTTGGCCCATTGACGACCAAATGAAATATGCACATCTAGGAAATTTTTAGGTTATATAATTTTCTGGGTAATAGGTAGAGAAAATTAGTCATCCATATTTTATAGAGTAGGAATAGTGCAACAAAAGTCTAGAACATGCCATGTCTCCAACTTTGCCTACATTGCCCCTAGAAGTCTTTAAAATTGTAAAAAGGGGAGCTTTGAGAAATTATATCAAGGCATATGGAATCCTACTATACTGACAGACTATTGTTGCTTCTTGGTATGAGAAAAATATTAAAAATATTACTTTTATTAATCCTAATTTAAGAAATAATATGCATACATTTTTTAATGAAATTGAAAATTAAAACATTATATCTCTCAAAATTGTGAAGTAATGGATGAATCGTTTCCATCACTTTCTAGTCTATGTCTAGTCCAAGTAATAAAAATTATGCGGAATTATTCACGATGTGTTAGTTATGCCAAATACAAACTTCCCATCTACACCGACTCCTTACACCACCTCATTTTTCCATGCTTTTATGAGGGTTAATGAAAATTTTTTGATTTTTACAACTTTAAAGGGGCTATGTTTGGCAAGTTGGAGACTTGACTTATACTACATTTTTGTACATAGATACAATTCTTGTCTATATAAGCTATCACCTAGAAAAATATATAATCTAGAAACTCCTTAGAGAAGCATATTATCTTTGGTAGTCAATGGGTTAAAAATGTAACGTGATGGAAAAAAACCGAAATTTTCCTAGTGATTGAAATATCTGCATCACGATACTTTTTTAGTGTTGCCCTGTGTAGTTAATAGCCCTCAATTTCTTCAATATCAATGTTTTAAGATAAAGTTCGAGGAATTATAATTTTTTATTTCAATATTAATAAATTTAAGTGTAAGGAAAGCAAAAGTGCATTAAAAATACGTAGGTTTTACAGGATAAAGCACTTTTCTTTGAGTGCATTTTTTTTCGCGCTCACTAACACAACTTCATTTATTGGTCCCTGACATCCCTATGCTATAGCTATTTGATTTAACAAATTTTTTGAGAAAATGTTATAATGATCGACTCGGTTTTCCAACTGTGATCTGTTTAAAAAAATTCAATTTTATTTCAGAAATATAAATCAAACTCCGTGGTTGAGCCATTTTTCCGTCAAATTTTCTCGGAATAATAATGATTAATATTCATAAAGTCTAATGTCTTGTTAATAACAAGCTGTTATGTATTATAAATATAGTTTAAAGTTAAATTGAAATTAATTATGTAAGTTCCCAGAAAAATGGTGCTACGTTCGAAGAAAAGTAAAAAAGGTAGAAAAGTAAAAAAGGGCTTTCACGTTCCCTTACGAATAGAAAGAATTTTGTATGGCGAGATTCCGATAGCAGCGAATGTTTTATTTGTAGCACGCACGTAGATTAGTTTCACATATATATTATCTTTTTACTTAACTATTATCCTTTGCAAGTACTAATTGGCTTAACCTAATGTTTATTTCGAACCTCATAAAAGTGTATTTTCTTTTAAATTTTCTTTCGAACAAATAATTAAGCAATAATTATATTGAATGAAATGCACATATCAGCGGAATTTATTTATTCTCTTGTAATATCTGTAACATTCTTAAAACAGTTTAAATATTTTAATAATTTTTACAATTCAATATTTCTCATAATCGCTTACTTAATCTTTTAAAAGATTTATACTTAAAAGTAATATATCTCCAAAATGGATTCAAAAACAATTGACACACTATGTTTCCATATTAAGCCATAGTTTCTGCACATAATATACAAAATTTGATCTTATTTTTGATGATTATTTTCTTACCTCAATAAAAGTATTTTCCCAGAATAAATTATCTAATAAAGTTTGGAATTTCAAAAACTTCAACCTTTTTTATTATATTGGACGGATTTAGCATTAATTTCGTAAATATTTTATAATTTTTTAATAATGAATCTTACGAAACTTTAAAGTTTTTTTTGAGAGGAAATTTTACTTCTGAGTGAAAAACTGAGTATGCAGTTTTATATTTCTCTAAAGTGCTTATATCCCATACATTTTAATTCGATCCGACCAATAGTTTAGGAGACACAGATTTATTACCAAAAAAATTGTACGCAGTTTTGCTATGTGTGATTTCAAATTTCATGCATATATCGATATTTTCATGTGTGAAAATTACTATTGCAGAGTTTATATTTTATCAATTACACTCTGTTATAAAATGACACTTTTTATTTCACTCGGAAAATGATCTAATGTGGGTTGTAGACCTTCTTCTGTACTATAGAAGCTCGTATCTTCATCAATGTTAAGTCAATTTAAGGGTTTTAAATTTATTTATAGAATTTTTGCATGTTCATTGAATAATTGTAGAAGAATACAGTTTAAAAGTTTTATTGGACACTTGGCAGAATGGAATGCATTTTCTGGTCCGCCACGACCTTCATCATCACTCTTCAGCGTTCCACCGTGGTGTACTCTGTAAACATCATCTATTTAACTTACAATTTTTTGGAAATGGAATCTGTAACTTATTTTTCCTATATGTTATTAAGTAAGAAGAATGGTTTACGATGCAGATTTTTTTACAATTATTTTGTATTCAACTTTTTTAATTATTATTGTTTTTAGGTAGTAAATCAGCAATGTATGATTTGTTATTGTTTAACCACTTATTAAGTAGCAATGAACAATGTTGTTGTGTTACTTTTGATTTGTCCCTTCTGTTTGTTTTATATTATTTTTTTTGTTTTTGAATTTATTTTAAAAGCAGAAGGACGTAGCTTTTTAACTATATTACCATCTTTTATATACACTTAAATTTAATAATGAATTATTCACCATTTTTAAATTTATTTTCCTTTCCTTTTTCGAATTTTTGATTTTGATGTAAATTTTTCTGCTTTTTTTTTCTAAAATATTACATATTTTTTTACAAGTTTGAAATGTTATTTTGTTTAGACAAACAAATTTTGAAATTTTGTTTTTGTTTTAAATGTATATTAGACGAGTCGTTTTTGCGCTCGTGTTATAAAAGCAGGTAGTAAATCTTTCGCTTCAAAATAACTTTCATGTCATCTATGCACAAATATTAAAAATATATACATTAGCTTTATCTAAATACATTGCATGTCAAATCTTATCAAGATATCACAGAAATCGTGTAGTGGTCCAAGTTGATTAAAAAACCATGCTAGTTATTAATAAAGTATTCATTTCCTAAACATTTTAATACAAATTCGAATACATAATATTTTTATTGTTTAAAAACAACAATAAAAATCTTGAAATATTTTTTCCTTTCATTTAAAAACATAAAACTCATTGTTTGATTTTTATTTTTCATTTATATTTCAAAATTCACAAACTGATTTTTATTTAAAAAAATCAAAAGTAATTTTTATTTTCATATGATAAAACCAAAATCAAAACAAATTTTGATTTTTCAAAAAATAAAATAAAAATCAAAAATAACAATTAAAATATGATTTACTTTTTTATATTATGTTCACACACATTAGTTTTTGACTTGCTTTTTGAAAAGTACAATGAGTTTAAACATCACTGTTCACATATCATTTTATTGTGTTTTTACTTTTGGTCTGTCTTTTGTTTGCAAAAATATTTTCACAAATTTTTGATTTAAATAAAAATTTCACACGCAAACATTTCTTAATTCAAAAAATATAATTTTTAAACATATAAAATTTATTAACAAATATAAATTTCATTCATAATTTTTCATTTTTTGTGTTTAAACTGTTTGACAATTTTTACAAATTCTTTTTCCAACAAATTTCTATGTACTACAAATACTAAAAAATTCTTTCCTGTGTGGAAATTTAGTATTTAGTTTTTCTGTGTTAAATAATTAAGCAATTCGAATCAAGATATTTTTTGGCTTTGAAATATATGAAAAAACAAATCAATTTTTTTGTGTTTTTTGAGAAAACAACTCTTTTTCAAAACACCTCTATATGTGAACATAGCATTAAATTTATAACACTTATGTTCTCTGATTTTAAGTTATTACACAAAAATGCAACTTAAAGAAATTAGCTTATAATACAATGTAATCCAAATAAAACGAAACTTTGTTTTTTATATTTTTAAAACTCTGAATAATTTAAAATATTATCAGAATGCTTTGAAACCTATTTCCACCTCATATGAAATATTCTATATAATCAGAACTTACGCAATATTGGTGTAAAAAAGCGTATACAAATACTATAACTAAAAAAACATTTTTTGTACACAAGGAAAGTATTTAGTATTATATATGTATCTTCAGAAAACTTATGAAAATTTATCTTTAAGATCGCTCAACAGATTTGATATTTAACGTTTTTAGGAAGTTTGCAATCTTTAAATTAAAATAAAAGTTCAAAAATGTTGGGACACAAAAAACCATGTAAGATTTTTTATGGAATGTTTGATATATTTTTATGCTTATCTTGTTTTGCTTGAAAAATTATTTTATCTCAAAAAGGTTGTAAAATACCATATCAATTATTATAAGGTTAAAATGTGAATTGTTTGGCATATGAAAATTTCCCTTAACTGTATTATTCTTTTTTTTTTTTTCTTATCTTTAAATATTAGATTTGTGAAATTTCAAATAATATATTAGAATCCAAAACACAAACGGCTTTTCTATTGAGTGTCTCAGATTTGTTAGCTTCTATAAAACAGAAGAATTGATAAAATTTTGATAAGAATTGATAAGATTTTAAGTTTTATATCATTTATAACACATTTAATGTGTACCAAGGATGGAAAAATTGATACTATTGTATTTTTTTTGATACTATCCGAAAGTACTGAAGTACTATCGCAAGTATTTTAATACTCTCTACAAAAACAAACCTTTAAAAGAAAAATTTAGGTAAATTATTCTGGAGGTGTTTAATATTTAATTTTCCAACAGAAACCTGTAATAGTTTTTATATAAAGACTTTCCACTCTTATTTACACTTGGTGTTCAGAAGTAATTATAAAATACTGATGAAAACTATCCCTTAACTAAATGTTTCAGTTTTAGTTCTCAAATTATTACACATAAAGACAATTCATATGAATTTAATTTAGGACAATAAAGTAAATTAAAGAAACATTTTTGATGTAGGCAGATGGTTTAATTTTGACTAAAGGTAACTAATGTCTTTTCAAAACTGTAAACGAAAATCAATAAAAAATAATCACTTCTACAAACTTCAAGTTACTACGTCCTGTGAAAATGAAAATGCTCTAAATTTCAAAAATATTAGGTAATTTATTTTTTAGCAAAGATAAAGTTTAAATGTTCGCTTTTGAGGAATTGATATTTGAAGACTTCTTTTTCTTTAATTTGTTTCTAAGAACAGGACTATTTTTTGTTAAAGGACTTCATATTTTATTATAATTATATCCTGTATAAAATCATTTAATAACTTCGTATGAATTTTAATCCTTCACTATATCCACCAGCAAAGAAAATAGGGATATAGTGAGTTTGTCATTCCGTATATTGTCACGTTTTTGCTGTTTTCAAAAACCTTTGTTTATTTCCTTTAAAAAACCTGGCTTCCTTTACTTGCAAATAATAAAACACGTCTCTGTAATTTGCTTTTAAATCCAAATAAACAGCTCATTATTTACGTCCTAAATACACACGTTATAAATATTATACAACTGAACTCTCAAACATACAACACAATGACAACCTTACACCGAACTGTAACCTAACGACTCAACGATTTACTGTTAACTTTACTACTGATTGAATCTACAATCTCATATCTGCTTAGCAGTGTTGCCAGGAGGTGATAAAAAAATGTTAAATTAAACTTTAAAAAAGGTCAAAAAATGTCCAAACAAAAAAAAAAGTCAGAAAAAAATTAAGATTTTCCATACAAATTTGGGTAATATGTATTTCATGTGAAAAGTTACTCAATATTTTGAAGTGATTTTTAGTCATCTTTCAGCTATAACTTCACTTGATTATGAATTTCCAAATTTTAAGCTGATTGATTAGATATTTTTATACATATTCATAAAAAGTATCTATAGTGAAGTACATTAAAAAATAATTAAAACAATCGATTTAGTAAGTCCATAAAATTAGTTTTTATTTTAAATAAGGAAGCACCACAGGTGAAAATTTTTGCTAAATATAAATAATCTCAATTTTTTGTGCGAAAAAATACCAAAAATACTTAAATGGATGATTATATAAAAATAAAATTAGTAATGAAAAAATTTTTAATGGAAAATTATTTTCTTCGTTATTGAAATACTAATATTTTAGCCTTTTTATAGCGATTTTAAGAATCGAAAAAAAGCTAGAAGCTAAAACCAAAATTTTGAGGCTAAAGGCAAAATGAAATGGCTAGATTTAGTCTTAAAAAAGCTAAACTGGCAACACTGTTGCTTTCGTATATACTAATGTCTAGATTAACAATTATCTTCTACAATCTTCCATTAATGTCAAGAAACATCTGGTAGTTTACTTGTAACACCTTACAATATGCAAATTAAGTTTCTCACTAACACATAAATAAGTTAACAAAAACTTTCTATATCATTATAGTGAGTGAACTCTCTTATATAATTACAATAAATCGCAATTAAAATATTTCAATTAAATTTAATTACATAGATGTTACAAACTAAATACTTCTAATACGTTACAAACAAGAAAATTCTAAAATCGTTATTTTAAACTTATAAAACTAATTTTAGTAACAATATATATTCTGCATCTTCGTAAAAATCTAATATAATCTAGCTATGTCCGTCTGTGTGTGTGTGTTGAGAGAATAGTGCCCAGTGCGGGCCACTTAATGAGACGAAATATTTCTCTTAATTAAGATTTGTTTTTGAAAATGAGCAAGATGTTAGTGTCTGTCGTAAGTTTTTCGCAGTTATTTCTTAAACAAAAGCTTTCACATTGGAAATTTTTGTACTAATATTTCAAGGATTGATTTAAACTCAGAAATAAAAAATTGTTGTGATCCGCCTACTTCCACATAAGGTGAAATATTAAATTAGGTTGCACAAAAAAATTTCAGATGTTGGGATAATAGATTGGGCTAAGCCGAATATGACATTTTAATTGTTTTAGATAAAAAAAATAATATTTATCGGTTTAAAAAATATTAAAAATAATTAGCTATCAAAAAATTTAATTTTAGTATTCTGATAGTGAAAAAAGTACTATTTGAAAATCTTTTAATGCTGATAAATATTTTAATTTTCCATCTCTGATGTGTACGCTCTACCAATAAAATTTATTCACTTTATCCCTCTCAGTATTAATTAGCCTTAAAATATGCTTTTGAAAATATTTTGATTTGAAATTACAGCAATTTGCATTCATTTACCGAAAAATTCATTTATGTACATTTTCATACACTTTGATTTTAATAGGCTCACATTTATAATTCTGTCTGGTGGTCTGGTTTTATAATTAATACTCATATTATATGAAAAAGTAAATAATATAAAAACAAACATTAATTTCAGCAACAGCTTAATTATCTTAAAAACATCATTATCAGCTTAAAACTGTTTTGTTTGTAACCCTGTGCAAACGTCCTTTTTACAAAAAGGACATGAATGAAGCGAATAAACAAACAATGGCATCATTTAAGGCTTTCGTGGTTTATTGTACTAATTTTAAATTGTTTGCATTTTATATGCCCAGCAAAAATATTTTTTAAAATTCTCTTGTATAAGTATGTTTCGTGATATGCCAAATTTGTAAAGTTCTTATTATCAGTGTAAAATGAGAGATATATCAATGTATTTAATATTTAAAATTTTACTTTATTAATAGTAAACTTTTGCTGGGAAAATATTTGGAAATTGTGTTTATGTGTGTTTACCATACAATTTTGATTTTGCAACCAAACTATGTAGTATACATGAATTTCTTTATTTGTCTCTTTTGAATTGAAACTTTCTTGCCTCTAGATATTTTAGTATAGTTATAATTAATTATACTATGTAAATAGCTTAAAATTAAACAATATATAAGTAAATCTAATAATAATCTTCTAAATAAATGTTCCTCTCAACGCAAACACCAATAAATTTGTCGTATATTTAGTTTACTATTAAAACTATATTTACATTATTTAAATAATGCCTGAAAATGTTATCGAATGTATTTGACTAAAATACGAAATTAATTTTGATCCATGTTTAATATACAAATTGTTATATGTGGATACGTTACGTCGTATGTAACAGAAATTGAGTCATTCAGTTTCAAAGTTGTTTAAATTAAAATTATTGCAATTTATAAAGGATTTTGTTGTTAATTTGTTTTGTTTTGTGGGTTTTGAATAGATGATACTGGGTGGGTCACAAAATACGAGTACGTGATAGTGAAATATATAAGTTGAAAAATACTTATTCTTAATTGTGATAAAGTAGGAAAGAAACATTTAAATACAATAATATTTCTAGCCAAGATAAGAATATAAATATGTTATGTTGCACTATGGTCCGAAATATAGCAAAAATTTTTAATATTAAAGATGTCAACACAAATAGTCTAATAATGCGTTATAATGTACAACCAAAACAAGTAGCCTTATTTTGTAAAAAAGTTCATCTCACTGAAAATATTTGCGTAAAATTTTATTTAAAAAAAAAAAAAAAAATAAATAAAATTTTATGGAAATTTGTTCAAATTGAGATGAAGGAGTTTATGAAACTTATCTCAATCATTATAATTCATATTGCAATGTACTATCTTAACATATTTTATGCTGCATTTAGTAGAACAAATTGTCAAATTTCTGATAAACATGTCTACTATACTAAGGCAGATTTTTTATCACCAGAATGCACAAAGAAAAATTTTCATAAATTTCTGATCATAAATTTGTAACATTTTAAAATTTGATTAAAAAAAACACTAACAATCTTGAGAACTTTCCTCGATATTGTTTAATATGAGCTACAACAATTAAAAATAAAAATTGTTCGATAATCTTTAATTAAATTGATGAATTATTTTACAAATTTATGAAATCTAGAGGAAAACAGATCAGTTGCAAAAAAAAAAAAAAAAAAAAAAAAATGTTTCCTTTTTTTAAAGTAAGATTTTTAATGTGCTTAATAAGAATATGTTTCAGTTTTTCTGTCACGTACAGATTTATTACTGCTCTAATATAACTCGAAAACGGTGAAATTTGGAACACTATCTATTTTGAAGAAGGAATTGATTGAAAACGATCAATTTTTCATGGCCCACACAATAATGGAATGATAAATACTTTAGTCTTTTGAGAGTGAGTTCCTGAAACACAGATTTTTTTTTGTTTTTTGCGAAAAATTCGTTTTTTTTTTTGATAAATTTAAGGATTTCTTTCGGCAATTGCTTCCATCAATTACTTAAAATCTGAAACAATGGATATAATTATTTAATAATATTAACTTAGTTTTTCAATTACGTTCTAATAAATTTTAATATGTTTATAGTAGGAGTCAGGTTTTCTACTATAATTATTAATTATATTGTGTTTTAATACATAAATATATTGTATGCTAAAAATACAACCAAGATGTTTGTATTTACTCATTTATGTGTTTAAAAAGTGAGTAGAAACAAATAAATATAATTTTAAACTTAAATTAGAAATACAATGTTTTTAATGTGTTTATACAAATACAATTATATAACTAATTTTTATAAACATATTCAAATTTATACATTTTTGTAAATTTAAATGAAATTTACTATCATAATAGCAGTAATTTTACATGCATTTTTTTAGAGTGTAAATATTTAAATTAACACACTCCTTTTTTCCATTTTTTTTTATTAATAATGACAACAACAATGATGATTTACATTTATTTCTTGCCGCCCAAATATTTTTTACGTTCGTTACGTTCTTAAAATTATTAATTCCAGTTTGTTCAACAACTAGAAATAAAACTTTTTATTAACCTACAGCAGCAAAATATATTTATTTGAAAATGCTCGAAAATAAAATGTTAAAAACATTTTTAGCTCCTTTTTCGTTTTATTTTTTAATTGAAGCAATTTACACTAACAAATGATTAGAAATAACTATAATCACATTTTTCTATAATAAATTTAATAATATTTTTTTTTTTTTTACTTTTTATAAAGATTATTGGATGTTTATTTGGACATGTTACATACGGAATAACAAACTCAATATACCAATATGCTGTTTTGATGGTGGGTATAAAAAACACAATTAAGAGTTTAAATCACAAATATTAAATATTTATCATAACGGACTTTCGCAAAAAGGAATTTCTATCAAATATTCTGTTCCAAAATCAACAATTTGTCGAATAGTGGCGAATGGTGTTTTTCATAATATGGAATTTGTCGAATTTATCATATTTTTGATAAAACGACGGCCCAAATAAATTGGTTCTTTCATAGGCTAAATTGGAAATGACACTTCTTAACGAGTACATTGAAAAGCCTATGTCCTTAATCCCTAAAATATGATAAAATACCCTTTTTCTCAAATTAATAATGACAGTTATGATAAAATTTTTAAAAAATTCTTGCGGTCACATGAAAATGTACTAAACGATTTTTCGGTCCATAAAGGGATAGAAAAGGGAAAATTATTTTATTTTTTGTAAATTTAACAGCATTAAAGTTGTGCATATCTATTCCGTGCAAAATGAAAATTAAAAAACCGAAAATTTTTTGCTACCTATTTCATTTAGTTACATTAGAAAAAGTTAAGTCAAATGTGTTCATGATAGAACTCAAAAAAAAAAAAAATATCCATTTTTGGACCTAATTTACTACCAACTGCTGTAAACATATGCATGTATATTTATTAAAATCGGTATTATTTAAATTAGTCCAATTAGAACTTCTGTATATGTATTATATTGATCACCATAATAATTGGATTTATAAAGACATTTGCACATACATATATTTGCACATTGCTAAATTAAATTTTAGCTCAACACATTTTCTGGCAATTTTCTTGTTTTCTTTCGTTGGCAATTAAAATTTATCCTGCAGCAAATTTATTTTGCTTGTTTTAGTTCTAAAGAAAATCCATAGAAAATTCAACAGCCCTAAAACTTAAAGATGTTCGCCTCATCTATGAGTCAGTCAATCGGTGAGTTAGTTATTTAGTTTTTATATCTTCTTTTTATTTCAAATTGAAATTTGTTACCTTTAAGACATTTTCTAAATAACAATGGCTACAACTACAACTGACTTTAATAAGTGAAAAACACAATTTAATATTTATTTGATACAATTTTAAGTAGAAAAGGCTAAAGTGAAGAAAAAGAAAATTTGTACAATAAAGAAAAAAAAATAATAAACTACATCATCATGTAACTATTATTTCTACTGCAATAACTTAGCTGTGTAAATATTTATTTTATGGTTACATTTTGCAACTACGAAAAAATACAAGTATCTTCATTTGGAATTTAATACACTGACAGACAGACAAACACATACGTATGTACATTTTAAAATCAAATATTAAATTGCAAAAATGTTATAACTCTTTAAAATCGATTTAAAATTTTGCGTACTTTATATTAGCATTTTTCTATATTTTATGTGATATTATATTTAAAATAAATATATCTATTCTGTTTTATTTAAGCGAAAATTAGGTTTCAATAAAAAACTTGCATAAAAAGTATTCATGACCTGAAATCGCGGTGTCTTTAATATTTCATAAATGGTCGAGGCTCTCCCAAGGTGCTAATTGAAATTGGTGAAAATGTACGCTAATCTGAAGCTGTTATTGTAGCTTATGTCGGAATCAAGTGGATTCAAAAATAATTACGCGTTTGAATTTAATACAATTTTTGGTTGTGTAGTTTTGTCATTGAAAAAATTATTTTATAGTTTTATAATTAATATTATTTACTAACATCATTTAAAGCTATTTTTGTGGTTAAATATGTAATTTTACATATTAAATTAAATACAATTATTTTTATCTTTTACTCGATATTTTTCAAGGTAGATTAAATCAGAATTATGGTCGCGAATGTTCAATAATATAAAACTTACCGAACGTCTTTTAATTTGTATTTTATATACGTCTATGTAGATTACATTTGTGAATTTATTATTGATATCGGACTTAAAGTGGAATTTTTACAATATTTTTAAACTTCTGAATTTTAACTACCGTAACATAAACGATCATTTCTTGTTCATTAATATTATTAAAAAAATTTTTTTTTTGATTGTCAAATATCAAAACCATATTAAAAAATTTTACAAAATTAAAAAAGGAGAAAATCGATGCATACTTTCTTGATTAAAATTTGTTTAATGAAATTGAATACAATTAGGTAGTTTTGTCTAATTGTATGTAACTTCTCCTTATAGATGATAATGATGAGGGGGTTGTTGAAGATAAAAGGGGTTTATCAATCTATAATGGAGAAGGAATTATAATTACTCGTTTGGTAAGAGTAATTATAATTTAGTTTTTTGAATAAAGAAAATAGAGGGTTTCAATTAGTGGTGTAGCTGGTTCAGTTACAACAATAAATCACCTTTTCTTTCAGGGAAATCCAGGATTTAGGTAAGTCTTTTTTTATCTTCGGTTGAACTTCAGTACTTTATTTCACAAGATTTCTTAGATCTAAGTCTTATATTAAGGTAAGTATGATGAATGATTATTGATTAATAAATATTATTTAGGTTAATCGTGACGGCTCGATGGTAAGATGATAAGATGCTGAGATGTTAAGACAGCAAGTTGGTAGGATGCCAAGTTTAAGATGATAAGATGGTAAGTTTAAGCTGATGAGATAGTAAGTGGTTAAGTGCCAAGTGGAAGATAGTAAGTTTTTAAGTGCACGACCGCCAGATGATAAGTGAGTTTTACAATTTGAAGGAAAATCGTTATTCTTTTGTTATTTCATCAACCCATCGGCCTTTTAACGAAAACCGATAACATTACTTTTCTTTGGAGAAAATTAATTTGTGACATTACCAGATTATTTTGTTCTCAGTAGCATACACTGAGAACAATTATCTTATATTAATATTTTTAAATTAATATAAAAATTATAATTTAATTATAATTTAAGTGTCCAACTTGATTGGACAGAAATGTTAAAAAATCACTATGATCGCGATTATCTTCAGTGTCATCAACAATATCGTATTACTTTTAATTTGTATTTTAGACATATTGATGAGGATTATAGAATTTGTTGAAAAGAGCATTATGGTAATTTTTTTAGGCTTTTGTTTTCGCAAAGTCATTTACGCGAAAAGATTTTTGTTTCATTAAAGCCAGTTAATATTGGTATTAAATAGCGTTGATGTCTCATTTAAAAAATTTAATTTTTTTTTTTTAACCTCAAAGTAAACGAGTTTGAAGAAATGCTCGAAAATTAAACTAAAGCATAACTTCATGTAATTCAAAATAGTCGAATATGAAATTTTCATTTCATTCAAAGTTTACATTCTACAACCATTAAATATTACCAATCTTTTTCCTTGTTCTTAAACCATATTTTGTTCTCAAACCATATTAACATTGTTATTACCCTAACAATAAAATATTGCAAATAAATACGATTTTTTAGAAAATATTCTCGTAGTTTTAAATAGCAAACATTTTGCTATTTTTAACACCTTATATGGTACTTGCAAGAACTTAAAGCATATAAGACAACTAGAACGTTATCTGAGAGGACTATTAAATTAGGTTTTTTTCTATCACATATCTATGTATTTATTTATCTATAGTTTAACTAATTTACGTACAAATTGTCTCACATGAAATTTTAAATCAACTTTATTTTTTGTATGTTCAAATTTTAGATACTAAAGTTTTATTATAGATTTTATTATAGATTTTTCATTCTGACACAATATTTTCTTTTGAAACAGCAATGGATCTGAAAATGTTTTATGTAAATGTTATAACTTCAAAATACTTATAAAAAAAAAAAAAAAAAAACTAATCTCATGCTGTATTCAAATCTATGAGATTATTTACATCGGATTTCTGAACACTATGATTTATCCGAAAAGCATTGATGCGAACCAACTTTTAGTATTTTCCAGATTTACGTTTAATTTAGTAAGAATTAGTAAAAAAAAAAAAATAATATTAGTTAGCGATATAAAGAGAAAAGAAACGTGAAGCTATTTATGGAGAAATTTATCCAATAAATTACTATATATTTTTAAAAAGTTTTAACATCAAAACCAAAATAACGTAAAAACCTGAGACACAGTTTTTAACGTAAATTACGAAAGGTACTAATTTTATTTTGAATCTTAGAAATAGCGTTATGCTTTTATTTATTTTAATGTTTTATTTAATTATTTTTTCGTTAATTCAGCACGATTTATAATGTTTCATTTTGTTTTATTTCATAAAAAAATAATTTTCTTTATAAGAAATCTTGGCCTTTTTTGTTACACCTAAAGTTTTAAAAAGTTCCCGATAATTCTCGGGAAATTGGTTTTTTTGTTCCCGTTTTCCGGAAAAAGAAATATTTCGGGAAACCCCGAACCTTAGTTGCAACCTATTGGGTATTTTCAATAATCAATAAAAATCTAAAAACTTACAAAATAATTAAATTAAAACCAAAAGCAAACAAGCAAATTTCCTACTTAAAAATGTATATACTGTAGTCATTATGAAGGTTTAAGCAAAACTACTTAAAATCGATTTTAATACCTATTATTATTAATTTTAGCTAGAATGACTTCGATACAACCTCAAAAATGCGCTAACAATATTTTTTGAATTTATGCCAGAAAAAGTGGAGTTTCGACCAGTATGTAAGTATAAATCTTATATTAAATTACATATAGAAAATGAATATTTCAGTAATTAAAAAAAAAAAATAATGCAAATGCAATTTTATAATGCATTTAAAAAAATATCTGCCCTTTCAATTTCTGTCTCCCTCTGACATATCAATTATAATGTTTAGTAAAAATGCAATATAAATTGTTCTGCGACAAAATGGTACCCTATTTTAAAAATAAAAAAAATATTCCGACATTTTTTTATAGTTTTTGTGTTTTATTTTTTGTGAGTTTATTTTATAATAAACTAGCTTAACCCGGTGCGCTTCGCTGCACTGTTAAAATAAATTAAGTGTGAAAAAATTATATATATATATATATATATATATATATATATATATATAACTTATAACGATAAAGACTGTGGACCACAAAACTTTTTAATTGTTCAAAGTGTTACTAATGCAATGTTATTAACCATTTTTCAAAAAATTATTGTAACATGGTAACTTGGTTTCATTCATTTTAAATTTTTTGTGTTTTTGCCCATATATATTTTCATCAAACTTAATCAAACTTATATTTTATATGTAGTTCAAATAAAATTTTACGATATTTTTTTAAACATTCATATTCAAGTGTTACCAACTAGCACACACACGCGCCACAACTTTCATGACACTAGCTAGTAAAAGCGTCAACTTAAATTTTTATAAAAGGATATAAATCTAAATAGATGAGTGTAAAAAATGCAGATTCATTCGGTCGTAAAACATCTTCAAATTACTATTAGTTCAAAGTGTTGGCTGTTTGTAAGTTACAAACGTTTCACGTGTTTAAGTACACTGTTATTTGCCGCATTTATGCGCACAACCAAATTTCGTCACACAAAAACTAGGAACCCAAAAGGAGTAGAATGAACATTAATTCGTAGCAGCAACAAAAACAACAAGAAGTTATAACATGAAAGGAAATTGTCACTGGATTAATTTATTAATTTGCTGCAGGAATATACAAAGTATTATAAATAGTGGTTGTATGTTAAGAAAATATACCACGAGAATACTATTTTATAAACTGGTATGTATAAATTTTAAAGGGTACAGACAAAATTTAGATGTAATGGGATATAAAATATTATTCTTGAAATATGTTAAAATTTTAAATAATAGCGCTATAACTCCATAACCGACGTTGGGTTCTAATATAATTGTAACTGTAACAAAGTATTAGTTTTAAATTTGTAACTTCAAATATATCCAGAAAATGTTGAGTTATGCAAAAAAAAGCTTTGTTTTAATGTATTTTTAAATTGCAGAAGTATTAGTCTTTCGACCGTATGCATTTACTTATGATCTGGTCAAATATTAAAGAAAATATTAAAAATTGAATTTTTTTTTTGTTTTGGCAATTTTTCGAAATTAATTGCAATTTATTATAAAATTTTCTATAAAAGCATAAACAGCGAATATTGTACAAAAACTAATTGGATTTTATCTTTAATAACTTAGTTAAACTTTTCTTATATTTTTAATTTTCCCCCGTAAAATAAGTTTCAAATAAAACATAAAATATTAATAATTTACTAGTATACTTTAGAAAATGTTTAATAACTTTTTGAGTTTTTTAAAGATTTTTAAGACGGATGTCTCATATTATTCTAAACAAAATAGCATTTAAAACTGTATCATGAATTTCTAGATAAATCGATGAAAAATATCGGTTTTTGACTCTGTGTCCTTCGAAATTAGGCAGACATATATGATAGGGCGCAAATATAAAGATAGAGATCTCAATTTTTATTTTTATAACTTTTTAAGTTAAGAAGGAAGTTATATCCTATTGAATTTTCATAACTAATAAAAAAATAATATTGTTCAAAAAGTGCATTTATAATGCAACTTCATTTTCAGATGCATTTTTGAAATCGTTATACTCCTTCGGTTTTTATTTATTTATTCATTCATTCATTTATTTTTTTCATTTCATCATAAAAAGTGATTTATTGATTTAACAAATCAGTTTCGGTTTTTTGTAATGGAAATGTTTACACCGAAAGAAAAACGGCATTCTAAATCAGGTTTACTTTTTTAGGTAAGAAAATTCTAATACTAAATACAAATTGTACTTAAATCAAGTAATTTATTCTTGAAATTGGAATTAAGTCTAATTAAACTTGAATTAAGAGAAAAAATCTTGCATTTAACTGAGAGAGAATATGAACGGAATGAAATTTACTTTATCTGCTCTCTCATTCTCTATTTTTCTATCGGTTGTCTTCAAGTTTCTTCATGAAGTTTTCATTAGTCTTTTATTGTGCGTAGTTTAAATACTTTGGCATTTGTTTTTAATGTTGTGTATTTTTTATAAATATGTGACCAACAAGTGAAATTAACTTCTATTGATGACGATTATTTAAAATTTAAGTGCAAATTAAAATTTTTAACAAAAAAAATTTGGTACATGTGGCATACATGAAGTATTTTGAAAATGACTACGTACAATTTATTATTTATTTATTAACGTAATTTTAATTAAATAAATTAACAATAAATAATAACAAACTATACATAGTATGTAAATTTATTTCCAAAAATAATTTATGTA
The DNA here is from genome assembly GCA_932274085.1 of Protocalliphora azurea. Lineage (NCBI taxonomy): Eukaryota > Metazoa > Arthropoda > Insecta > Diptera > Calliphoridae > Protocalliphora > Protocalliphora azurea. The sequence continues at coordinate 45,887,242 of OW026521.1, forward strand.
TTAAGAATGTATGTATATCCATACAGAAAATATGCCAGATTTTTTTCAAAATACAGAGAAATAGAAAAATTCTTCTTTAGAAAAACTTAACTTTTTTGTATTTTTTAAAACAACCATTTCACTGATTAAGAAATTATGTCTTGATTTAAGTACAATTTTAACTTACATATTTATACAGGTATATTTACAAATGCTTTGTAATTTTTTTTATATTAGTATGGCATTAACGCAAGGGGGAAGGGTAAAGCAAATTTAAATCTGCTCTCTTTGAGATTGTTTTTCGCATTGCATGTTTGTGTCATGTATTTGTAAATATATGTACATATGTGTAGATAGAAATTGTACTTAAAACAATAAAAAATTTCTTAATAAGAAATAATAAGAAGAAAAGTTTAAAATTAGTAGAATCTGTGAAAAGGCTAGAGGCAAATCTGCCTAGTTATGATAAATTGTATTTGTTTCAATTTTTTAATCTCATAATATAACTTGGTGAATACAAAGATTAAATTAAATATAATTTTTTAATATTAAATTCACGAAAATCTATATTTATATTTTTTTATTATTGCCTTTTTTCAGGATTACTATATCATTCCGAAAGGTAACAAATTGGTGAAAAGTGGATGGTTATTCTCTAAGTACAAAAACTGCTAAAGCTGGTGCAGTTTTAAGTAATAATGAATGTTTAATGAAATCATAATTAAAAAAAGATTAAAAAGTAATAATAATAATATGTATTTCAATTTGGTTTATAGATTATACTTTATATTATGATTATATTATATATATATTTATATATATATATATATATATAAATTCTAGAAAGTTTTTAGTTCTTGTATGGACCTAAATCAAGCCAAGATTTCTAAAAACAACACATTTTTGGGATTAATTCAATCCAAAGTAGTCTCAGATATAATTAAAATTACATCAAAAGGCTCGTAGCGGGCCAGAAAATGCATTCCATTCTGCTAGTCTCGTTCATTGTATTCTTCATTAATTATTACATTAATATGAACTTGAGCCTGAATAAATTGAATAAAAATTCATTTTTTTTTGTGTACACAGAGAAAAAATAACATGGTGACGGCATTGTCACTACAACAATATTATGTTCTCAAAGTTAATTTTCATTGATTTTAATTAAACTGTGTTCATGATAACAATGTTTTTGTTTAATATAATTGACTACAAAAATTGTATGTTTTCGAATATTTTTGCCAGAAACAAAATTTTATTAACATGAAAAATATCATTATTTCTACAAATATTATATACTACCAATCTTTTTCCTTGCTCTTAAACCATATTTTGTTTTTAAACCATATTAATATTATTATTCCCACGACAATAAAATGTTACAAATAAATTTAATACGTATGCTTTTCATAAATATAGTTGACAAATTAATAATTTGTTTGCTTTTAAATATATTTTATTTTATTATAATATTTGTTTTTCAACTTCATTATAATTCCTATTTAGTTTATATATGCATAAATATATGTAAATAGTCAAGGTTTGCAGATTTAAACAATATTTATTAACTAATATTAATATTAATAAAAAATAACTTAGTACATATTATTTTCCACAAGATATGATGATACAAATAAATAATTTATGAAAATTTATTAATGAAGAAATAATGATTGATCATAATAAGATATATGAGGCATGTTAAAAGTAATTTTTATGGTAAATAATATAAAACCATAATGTGATAAAATATTTAAATACAAAATGCAAAAACTCGGATCATAATATGAAAATTTAAATCATTATATGGTTATAATGTTCATATTTATTATTATTATTATTATTATTATTATTATTATTGTTATTATTTATGACCATTCAAATTTTTAAAGTAACCATCTAATCCAATGATAATATGTTGCTCTTCGATTATGTTTACCGTAATCATATCTTTTCTTTGTGGATATGTTTTACGCAAAGAGAGTGGAACTTTAAACATATAAAACTCAATACTTAGCTGTGCTATTTTATTGATTAAAAACTATAGACTAACTATAGATATGCCATTAAAATTTTTCTAATAACTCATATATATTTTCATTTCGGTACACATTTCCTCTATTTTTTAGAAATAAGCCAAAAAATAACCTATACAATAATTTTATATTTTAAGTTATAAAGACAATTTTTTTAATAAAACTGTTTTTGAATGGAAAAATTTTTCGGAGTTTTTTATAAAAAATTATTAAAAATATTAGAACTTTCCATTACATAAAAGCTTAACCTGAATTATTTAGTTAATTTATCAATTTTTAAGTTAATTTGAAAAAATAAAAAATCAAAGGGGTATAACGCTTTCAAAAGTTCATCGAAAAAATGCAACTGTATAAGAAATGAATTTATTTCATTTATTATAACACCTAAAAAGAAATACGTTTCCTTTTTAAAGCCATTAAAATTAATGAAATCGGACTTCAGCTTCAAAAGATATGGATAATTACATATAACTTTATGAAATATTTTGATTTTTTATAGAATTATAGTCGAGAATAATTTTTTGTCATTTAAAAAAAATTAAAACAGTTGTGTTGTTGTGGTAGTATGAAGAATGTATATGCCAAATATGAACCAAATCGGAAGACCTATCGTCATTTCATATTTGATGTCTCATGAAATTCATGATATACACAAATATGTTCAGTTAAAACAATTTTTAAAGAAATTTAAAAAGCTACGTTTTGCTTTCCAAATCAATTCTTATCTAAATCTTAAATTAATTTAAATATTTCATCATTTCAGGTGAATGGTATAAATTCATTTCCTCGTAACTAGTATTATGGTTATAAATTCAAAATTTCATCCGTAATGGTCTTTAAAATTTAAATGAACCGTTTTTATATATTTTTCTCTTTTTTATAATAAATCGTTTTTCTGGGAGATGGTAACGATACAGCTATGAAACCTTTGCTGACATTGTTTGGGTACATGTTTTAGGAAAAGTTAATATTTTGCAACACACCTACTTTCATATACTAACAAACACATAGATACATTACCTATTAAATACTACATACATATTTATAAATGTATATTATGTATTTGATGTCCCAGAACTCCTCGTTTTCCAGTGTAGCCCCATTCCTTGCATCGCAAATCAACTGACATAAACATACTTACTCACATCAGTACACAAAAAGACAGTATATAGATAATTTCACAGGTGTTTGTGTGTTTACATTTTTTAAGAAGGAAATCTCTAATAAAATTTGTTCATACCTGTAAAGAAATAAATAAAATTTCATGATAGGAAAAAGGTTATAAAAATATATTAAATTTATAAAATTGTTAAAGGGAGCAATATGTTTTATTTTTCTTATATATTTATTTCGTTATATTGTTAATATTAAAAATCAAATTATATACAGACTTTAAAAAGTTTAATAATACAATACAACACAATATAAAACACATTACACAGTAATGGGTTTAACTTATCTATTCGTTTCCCATGGGTCAATAATCATATATGGTTGTAAATAAAAAATAAATAAATAAATTTTTTTGTGTTGTACTTATACGTACGAGTAGATAATGTACACATTTCAAATACTAGGAAAAATCTTGTTAAATTTTTGGATTATTTTCAGGCGTGACTGTGTTAAATGAAATAAACTACAAGTCGCTTGAGAGTATAACTACAAATAGTGGTATGTGTATTAAGTATATTTACATTCATAGAGAATCCTTCCAGTGATAAGTATTGTTTGTATGTTTTCTTTGCTATTGGGAATGTGGGTGTGCATGAGTGTCATAAATGTAACGGATTACTTAACGTTGAAATTTAAAATTTAAGAAAATTAAAAAATTGATTAAAAAAAAAAAAATTATAATTGTATTTAATATTATATAAAATTTACAACGTTACACAGTGTACGATTCAAAAAATTAAATTGAAATAATGAAATTGAAATTTCACATAATGGTAGTAGAGTTAAAAAAAAAAAACTTCACCAAGGCAGTTTAAAAAGTAAAAATTTCAATCTTCTAAACTAAAAGAGACAAGATACGCATACGACGATGTTTTTTTGTAGATCTCGAACAGCAGAATCCTCTTGTATAAAAACATTTCAAATAGGTTTAGTTATAAGGAATTAGGATCATTTTTAAAAACTTTATATCCTAACTTTGTGAACCTGTGAACCCGCCATTTAGGTCTATATGGTCCAAGCTCAAAACTCAAATAGCTCTACTATGTGAAATTTCATTGAAATAGGAACAGCCATTCCGAAATTTCGTAATAATTTCCACTTCACTTTTTGAATTATACACTGTTCGTTGTACCAATAAGGTTAAAAAAATTTCGATGAAAATTTTAATTACACAGACCAACAAGAAAAAATTGCCTCAATAATTCCAACCCAAAATGAAAGCATACTAGTAGTCTAGAAAACCCCCCAAAGAGGTTTTCAAATTTAGTTCAAATTTCGGTTTTATGTTCACTTCAATTTCGGACTTTTGTTAGTCCTTTTTTCAATATGATTGGAAATAAAGATAATTTAAGTTATTTGACTCAAATGTGCTTATATATATCATTATTATATTAGATTTTTGCAGGATGCCACTCACTTTTTAAGCCCATTTATGTCTAAATTATTAATTCAAAACTATTAACCAATTCAAATGAAACATATCACTTATATATAGCCTTGAGGCAAGCACTGACTGGATGCCACAATCCCTTTTTTTAAGAAAGATTTTCTTTGCTTCTTACTAAGTAAATTTCGAATTTTATACAATTATTGATGGCGGTGGTAAAAAATATTACATTATAATAAAAGTGAGCATAAAATAGGCGTAGCGCCTATACATATTAGATTTTACAATATTCAATATCTTCTATTCCTTTTGTATGTTAAATTTTATGTAAATTTTCTTAGTAGCATTAAAAAAGTAGTAAAACTGATTTTTATTGAAAGTAGACTAAAACTGGGCGTGGCACTCAACTTATATTTTAGCTCATATTTTTCTCCAAAAAATAATTGATATTTATGCTAAATTTCCTTTGAACTTTCATAACAATAATTATTTACATAAAGTGGGAGTGGCATTTTTTTTTAATTTTATATCATATATTTCTTTTCGGAAAAATATCAAGTTAAATCGAAAAATATCAGTTAAATCGATTAAATAATGTAAATACTAAAAATACTATAAAATACTATAAAATGCATTAAAATTTATTGATTTAAATTGTTTGAAAATATTTGAAGTTTATGAATCCATAAAATCAAAATTCGAATTAATTTCGAAAATCCCTTTTGAGATTTAATTAACCTGATGGTATACTTTCATTTCGCGTTTGAATCATTGAGGCAGTTAATTATGACTCAAAATTTGTCACATAGTAATATTTGTAAAATATTGAAAATAAAAATTTCAACGCTGATAACAATATTAAATATGTTATGTAAATAGTACACATTAATTAAAAAAAAAAAATACATATGTTATTTTTGAAAATGGGACGATGTGATAATTATTTGCTGTATTTGAATATAAATCATTCTGGTTTTGAAATCATAATCTTATTTCCTTTTAAAATACTAGCAATATTCTGTATAGAATTATTACAAATATGTAATCCTACGTTTAAATATGTATATACATAAGTACTTGTACACATTTTGTATCCGCATTTATTTAATATGTATACACTTAAAGCATGTAAACGAAAAGTTTTTTACATTGTCAAATGTAAATATTTACTTTTGTAAAACTAGAAACTCTAAAGAATATAAATTTGATTTGATTACCATACCCAGTGAGATAAAAAGAGGCTAAATTAGATTCGACAATGCAAAATGCCCAAAAAAATAAGGCCAGAAAAAAACTTATAAAATTTTTGTTGAATAAGTAATCTCTTTTTTTTTTTTTTTTTTTTTTTTTTGTACGAATTTATATACAAAAATGTTTAAATCGATGCTTCTGTAACAATGAAATTAGTAAATTGATATAAGAATTTATTTTCTTCTTTGTTTAAATACTAAAATTTTAGCCTTTTTAAGGCAATTTTAAGAATCAAAAAAGGCTATAGAAAAAGTTAGAATCTAAAGCGAAAACTTTGAGGTTAAAACAAAAATAAAAAGGCTAGATTTAGCCTTAAAAAGGCTAAACTGGCAGCACTGGTTATACCCTTCATCACAGATGTAAAGGGTATACATAAGTTTGTCATTTCTTTTGTAATTTCCACAATTTTCGTCGGAGAAAGTTTATATTTTTTGGATCCTTATAAGAATCAATGTCGATAGGTTGAAATGACGTTTATGAAGGCACCTGATATCGTAGATATGTGATATATGTATCAGACAATCGGTAATGTTTTAGAGAATTTTGCTATTGAAATTCAGCAAAATCGATTCGGAAATGACGGATATATCTTAAAAATTCCATTTTTGAAGCCCATATATAAGCTAGGGACTTCGTATTTTTACAAGAAATTTGTAAACATTTTTCTGAATTTGTATGCCAAAGAAGTGAAAAATCGGCCTATAAATATTCGAGATATAGGCTAAAATAAGTTTTTGTTCTTTTCGAATCCCTAATATAAGCTAAGGACTTCGTTCTTATATGGAACAGTCACAAACATTTTTGTAAAATTTCAGTCTTTTGAATCAATCAAATCGGTCTATATACAAATTATTGGTAAAAAAAAAACTGAAAAGAGACTATTAGAAATAAACACACGCAAAGCTTTATAGAAATTGAAAATTTGGAATGACTATCAGTGTTGTTGTTTTTTTTTTTTTTTTTGGTATAAGCATGCAGTGGTTGTTCGTATATACACATTTATCTATGTACGTTTGAAAGTTGTTTAGTTGGTAACAGAAGCATTGCAATCAGTGTTGTTGTTTTTTGTATACTGAAGCAGTGATTGCTTGGTTTATACATACATACATACATACATACTTATATATATGTTTACAATCTCTGTTTAATTTTTTTCTATTAAATTACTGCGTCTTATTACCACAGCGCGAAGTCGTCTGGCTCCAAGTTGGCGTTTAACTGCTGTCGATCTTAGTTTGGTTGCAAGCGCCTCCTCCAACTCACGCGACTTTTATCGACTAATATTTAGAACCGATCTTTTTATTTTAATTTAATTTTTTTCGCATATTTTTTAATAAATATTAACTAAAATATGCACTAAAATATTAAAAACGGTTAAGTTTTAATTATTTTATATTATTCACTAAAACTTACGCGCAATTACTTTTAAAAAATTGTCAAGTCACATGAAATCAATGTTGATCGGATTATTTATTTTTATTAATGAAAAGACAAGTGAAATAAATTCAGCCACCAACAAAAAATTGTTTGAAGCAAAATGAAAACTAATATTATTTGTATTTATTACAATTCAAGTAATATAAAAAGCATTTCTAAGCCAAAAAAAAAAAAAAAACAAAAATAATAATAAAAAAATATATATTTCAAATGTCAATTACTAAATAAAAAGTCAAAATTTAATCTAAAAGAATTAATTATTGTATTTTGTTTAAGTTACAAAAGAAATTCAATTTATATATTTTTCTTAAAGGAAAAATTTAATAATCACTACTAAAATGAAAACTGATTTTATTTGTATTAAAGCTAAAGGACTGAATTCCTTTTAAGTTAAAAACTAAATTCAATTTATTTTGTTTTTTGTTAGTTGCATTGTTAAAAAAAATTAATGAAAAATATAAATAAAATGTGTTCTTTCAAACAAAAAAAAAAAAAAAAAAAAAAAAAAAAAAGGCTTTAAACCGACTATTAGCCACCAAACTATTTTTGCTAAGCCGTCACTACCGAAAATTTTAACTCGACTTCGCCCTCTGCTTATTACTTTTTTTATTACGTGAAATGTCAAATGCGTTTTTTATGGTGCAATAACGACAACTCTACAATACCTACAACACCAAACAAAACTCCATGAATATTGCTTTTGCATTGAAATTTTTTATTTCAATTTTAATTTTGACATTTCACATTTTTGTTTACAAAAAACAAAACCACATTTGACAAAGATAAAACAAAGATTGTAAACATAAACAACAATTTGACACTACAGATTTTATAACACAAGCCATATTGCTGCCGAAAAGAAAAAAATCTCAGTTATTTAAATGTCGTTACCTGATTAATATACCTTGGTATTTTTGTTTTTTGAAAACAAATATATCAAATGTCAAAGTAAAAGTCGACATCAAATTGGTTAATCAGGTAGTGACATTTAAACAAATGTGCTTGTGTTCTATAATCTATAGTGTCAAATTGTTTTTTATGTTTACAATCTTTGTTTACATTTCTTGTTTAATTTTGTGTTATTTCGTCTTATTACTTTTTTTATTACGTCAAATGTCAAATGTCAAATGTGGTTTTGTTTTTTAAACAAACATGTGAAATGTCAAAATTAAAGTTAAAGATTTCAATGCAAAAAAAAAAAAAAAAAAATTGATGGAGTGTTTTTGGTGTTGTAGTTTTGTAGAGTTGTCATTACCTTACTTATTGTACCATGGTTTTTGTATTGAAATAAATCAAGAATTTTTCAGAATTTGGCTTTAAAAAAGTATATAATTTTCAGCTAATTTAATATTTTTTAATATGAATAAGTTAACAAATATATTTATTAATATAAAACACTAAGAAAAATAACATATAAAGATTTAAGATATTAAGAAAGCAAAAACGAAACGAATACAAACATTTTCCTGTCAAGAATTTCTTTTTTCATTTTTAGAAATGCTAAAGAAAATTACAAAATTTCGGGATTTGAAATTTAATATAGCATTAGCTGGCATGTATAACTGCTTGGAGAATCTTTTTCATCAAATAAATTAATTAATGAATGTCATAGTCAATTGGAATTTTAAATATTCTACCAATATTGCGTTTTTTAGTTCATTACGATATTGTAATATCTTTTAACCACTTTCTTTTTCACATATGGGCACAAATTTAATGTGGGATTCAAGTTTGGACTGTTGGTATATTTAACAGTTTTTGTAATTAAAAGAATAGCAGGATGATCACTCTTTGCCCCTATGTGCCTGGAGTTATTATTTCAACATAACTTGAATTTTCGCTGGTATTTTTATAAAATAGATAGCAGATCTGTGCTTAAGGCATTATTTCTATTATTTATGGGTAAAGTGATGAAGGGTATAAATGATTCGGCAAAGCCGAATATAGCGCTCTAACTTGTTTTTCCTTAAAGTTGTTAGTAACGGAAAGAATGTAAAAATTGTAAATTGTAAAAAGAAAAAAAAAAATTAACACCTTTTTTGAAACCATTTTTAAGAATCTTTTTAAATATTTACAAGTTTCTTATAGTTTTTTTTGACACTATTTCTACAATAGATGTCAAATATTTAACCGGGTTCAATCCTGATTAATTTTTTATGAAACACATATTAAGTGTGTTTTACATTGTTTAATCTGAACCATTTTACCGATTCACTTTTCGTTGCCAAGCTGGAATATTGATCGGCATATTATTTAGTATTTAAACTGATAGATTTTGGCATTGTCTTTTCTTTGATGTATCATTTGCCGAATTTATCATTGCTTAACCATATTTTTTTTTTGGTCTTGGTTGTTGCAGGGTTCAAAAAAATTCGCCCTAAATTAATTTTGTATTATATTTCAATTTTCAAGTTTATAAATAAATGATTTGGATTTAATAAAAAGTTTAATTTACAGACTTCGCGGATTCAGAAAAGTATCCAATCTATATCATTCTGCTTACAGGGACTGAAATATTTGCGTTTTAAACTGTAAAAATGTTTCGTTTACACATTTAAAAAACATTGTTTTTTTTCAGATGTTCTACAATTTTTAAGATATTTCGTTGACCGATCTCTCGAAACTGAAAATGTAAATGTGTACATATTCACCAGACTTTAATAAATCATAATCTCTAACTTTTTCCAATAACTTCAATTTAAAATGTAAAAAATTTTTTGTTTACATGCTTTACACTAGTACATACATATACATATACATATTTTAATATATTTGCTTATACATATTTTATAGGTCATTAAATTGTACTCATATTGTTGAAATACAAAATTTCCTATTTTTTTTTATAAAATATTTGCAATCCCTTCAATAATTTTCAAAAAGCTTTTATTTTCCTGTGTAAATAAAAATTATTTGTTGTTAAGCTTAAAAAAGGATTTTTTTCTCTTGCCTTTTAAAAATTTACAATTGTTGTCTTTGATAAATGTTTTATCAAGATTTGATTATGTGATGAGATGTTATTTGTTTTTCAGGCTTTTTCTATTTTAGAAATAATTGCCCAAACTTATTTGAACGTATATACATTAGGGTTATAACCTTTTGCAATTTTTGCAAATATCTAAGATACCATAACAAGTTCTTCTAGGGTATGGAAAGTTATAAAGAAATAGGTTATAAATTGTTCGCGTTCGTTAAAAAATTTCACGCACCAATCGCGGTGTTCTTCCTTGATATAAAATAATTTCACAAAATTTTTCTGTACAATTTCTGTGAAATCGCGATGTTAATATAAAACTTATTAACAAAAGAATTATTTTTTTTTTATTTTTTATATATATTTTTCTTAAAGTTTAAATTTCTCAACATTTTATGATGCAAATTTAAATACAAAATCATTTCCCAACAATTTCATTCAAAATATGTGCAAAAATGTGTTAAATTAGTTTCTAGTCATATTTTTATATAACCGATAAGTCCTAAGTAATTTTCTTCTGAATACTTAACCATATCACAAACTTTTTCTCAATTATGTGAAGAAGAATACAAAATAAAGTGATTTTGATCCAAATGTAATATATTAGTTATACCATTTATATATCAGTGTTGTCAGGAGGTGAGAAAAAAAGAGGAAAAATTGATCTTTAAAAAAGGGCAAAAAAGGCTAGATGCTTCAAAAAAGTTAAATTTTTTAATTTAAGAAAATTTTTTCTTGTTCTCGTTAGTTTTTTATTTTTTTACAGATTCTTTAACAAATTTTGTAAATTAAACATATTTAGAACGGCTTCCAGCAAAAAGACCCAATGACAAATGGGCCAAAAAGTTTCCATACAAAATTGAGTTATACTTTATATGAAAAACTAATGCTTTAAAGTGATTTCTCTTCATTTTCGAGCTATAATTACTTTCTAATTAGGCATTTCCAAATTTTCGTGATAATTTTTATATAAACTTTAATATCTCTACTAAAATGACTATAGCTCCCATATAAGGACCACTTTCGGAAATCACTTTAACAGGCACAAATTTCACATATATATAAATATAATGAGGTTTTATTACTGAAAATATTATGTATAATACTAACTTTTGAGGTGAAAACTTCCAATCCCAACGTGTTAGAGCTCATTTTAAAACTTAAAAATTTGTCTTTTAAATATTTTGAAAATTTTTTAAATTTGCCTTTTAATTTCATTTGGTTTCAACTTAAAAGCTTAAAGTTCTACAGAGATATGCTGATTTAAGTTTATATTTGGTAAAAGGTACAACAAAATTTTTGAAACAGAACGATTTAGCAATGGCAGGAATTTTCCAATGGCTCATCAAACATTCTTTTTTCCTGGATGTAACCGACTCTCATTAATATAATATAAAAAATCAGTAAAAATAGTAGGAGTTTTTCTAGACTTATGAAAATTGGTACAAAGTTATATATTGACATATTTCACATATATCAAAAATCTAAAAGTTATAAAAATATACATTTTTCTCATTAAGGACGAGCAGAATTCATAACAGGGGCGTATCATTGTAACTTATTAATATAGCTTTTACACTACATCGATAAATTTAAGATAGGAAATAATATATAGAGGGTTTTATTTTTTGTAATAAATTGAATAACAAGTTAAGAAAATATTGTCGGCCAAGCCCAATATATGATACCCTACACCCTTCTGTTTGTACATCAAAGTTCGGGGAAGGGACTTATATGGGACCTGGGGTTAATTGTTGACCGATACTTGTATTAAGATTATTGTAAATTTCTGTGAAACATATGTATGCTTTATATTATGATATATGTTTTAAGTTTATTACCGGAAGTGGGCTTTATATGGGATCTATGGTTAATTATAGGCCGATTGTGATAAAATTTGCTACTATGATATATAAAAAATTTTACTTAAATATTGTTATTTTTAAGGCATTTATGATTCTATATATCATATATTATTCAGGTAGGTAGGATTGGTATAATAAAGGTGGTTTGCAGACCTATATTTTTGGGTGTTACAAACATCAGCACAAATTTGCTTTAAAAATTGAGACGAAAACCTTAATTCTCCTAAGGAAGAAGGCGAATTTCATCGCTTTTATGAAACTTTTTGCCAGTTTTCTATTTTGATTTTGAGCAAGTAATAGAAAGAAAAAGAAAAATAAGGTAATCTCTAAAGTTTTGCCGATTTTAGAAAATTAATACAAAATCCTTAAGAACGCCTTTGCAAACTAACACTTTTATCTACTTTTATTAAAAAAAAACTGTCAGCTATTTATATCAAAAAAATTAAAAAATATTGTCACATTCTGTTTTTTTTTAATCAAAATTTTTGTGAACTTCACCTTGTTTTGAAATTTTTATCATATAAATTGCTTTTGTTTTTCTAAAATTTGTGTTTTTCTCTACTTTTAATAAAAAATGGAAGCAATGTTTTTTCTTTAGAATTTCTATATGAACTAAAATCCAAAAATGTGAAAAGTACTATATTAACACATTTTCTTCTTTTTTTACCTCAAATTTTGTAAAGCTTTCTGTGAAATTTTGGTAGGTTTTATATTTTTTTAATTAATGAAGTACTGAAACAAATACAACTGAAATTTTGTCTATAGCTTTTCAAAATTTTTTACTGTCCTGTACACATTTTTACAATAAAAAGTGCCAGAATTTAAAAAGCAAAGTATTCACCAATAATGCTGGATTTATTTCTGCTTGTAAGTCCAGTGCCAAAAGCAAAAATGTTGTTATTTATTAAAGTGTATATATTTTGATAAATATTCTGATTATGTTTGTTGTTCTTTTATGTTTATGTGTTTGCAATCAACTGTAGAAAGAGTAAAATTTTTAATTTGCTCATCCCATACACAGTTTTGTCAACTGGAAAAGTAATTGAATGGATTATATATTAATGGAAAATGTATTTCTCACCAAACGCAATTTTTTTAAATATGTGATTATTTAAGATCCTCTTGTGATCTTTATAATAGATGCACACATTTTTTGGTACATTTTTGCAATGTACATTTTGCTTTTTTATAATTTTGCCTAAGAAACTAATCACTGTGCGACTTGTGGATTATCTTCACTCCTAATAGGTCTAGTTGTTTTCGGCGTCGTTTTTTTCCATGGTCATGATTAATATTCTGGATTATAATACCAGGTTTATCCTCCAACTAAAATTACCATCATCAGCCGATCTTTTTCATATATCCTCACATGAAATGCAAAAGGTCCAATCAACAACTTTCATAATTGATGTGGCATAATATGTGCTTACGTTTTTTCTACTTATGAAAAATGAAACTAATGAATTAGTTTAATAGTCGGTTTTTTGACAATTAAACTCTAAAAAATTATGGCATTATGTATCTTAAGCCAATGTACCAGTGTCATTCAAAAAATTAGTTTTGAATTTTTTGGCTAATATACCCTTTTACACTTCAGGTGAAAATATATCGCTCATTTACTGCAATAACGTCATAATTCAAAAAACATAAATTTGGAGTAAACATTAACTGACAAAGTCTTGTGTGTGAGTCTTTTATATTTCGCGCAGGATTGCGATAAAAGTATTTTGTCCTAATTACATAATCAATTGTTTATTACTTGCAAAAATTTAGTTTTTTTTATCTTTTATTCGGCTATTGTGTAGTCAAAATAGTAAATTTGTGTAGGAAAGTAATTAAATTTAGCCATAATATTGTTTTCATTAAAAATTAAATATATATATATATATATCAACATAAAATAGATATAGAAATAGATTTTATGAGTTATGCAAATGAGCTATATAATGAATATATTTTTAAACATGGAAATTCGACTTTAAAAGATGTTGGTTTTCATTGTAAACTTTTTTAATTATGTCTTTCATTTGTTTTTCTTTAAAATATTCCCAATATATTTGTATTTTATTTGTTCTAGTTTGCTTTGTTCTATAAATTTTCAACTTAATTTTCAAGAAAAAAAATTAAAAAAAACTAAATAAATATTGCTTAAAGCATATGTGTGAAATATATTTAATATATCAAAGCTGCTTGTACCATAACACAGCACAAACATACATGTGAAAATACCTGTCAAATAAACATATTTGACAGTTGACATATTTCTAAATAAATAAATATTAACATAAAGAGACATTATTAAGTGTATAGTGTTGAATTATTGATTTTGAATTTATTTTGTAATGATTTAAAATCTAAATTTATTTGAGAAATAACAAAAAATTGTACACATATATACACAAGTATATGTACTGCAATGATTAATAAAGAAACATTATAATATGAAAATTTATTGAAACTTAACCTGGAAACGGTTTGCTGCTACCATTGTAGTGAAATAAAGTAAGAAAAATTGTATTTAGAGCTTTCACTGTAAGAGTTCTCTAGATATAAGATAATTAATATTAACATTGTATAAGGGCTACCAGTCCTCCCGGAACTACCTGCCTTATTATCATATCAACAATGAAGTTTAATAAAAAAGTTATTTCCACAAATTCTTAGATCTTTCACTGTAACAGTTCTCCAGATATGCATGTGGTCTAACACTATCTCTACTTCCCTAGACATACACGCTCTGTTTTAATCTCAGGTTAGAAGTTTCATAATAGAGAAGTTTCCACAAAGTTTAAAGACTTTCACTATAATATTTCGTTACATACATATTTGATAAATTTGATAATTATAATAACTACTCTGTATGGGATCCTGGACCTATACAACCCTATTTATATTTTTACACAAACAAACTTAAACCTCATTTTTATAAAATACGTATAAATATATGGATTATATATTGTAATAGATTTAGGTATTACATATTTTTACAATGGTTGTCATAGTCATGAAATTTCTATTTAATATATTTCCCTAGCTTTGGGAACAGAAGTTTTCAATTCTGTTCCAAACACCCGCAGAGGATAATTGTAAATACACCGAACAATTTGATTATCTTGAGATTGAGTGAAAGAATTACATGAATTGAACACTATTAAAATTAGAGATGGAAAATACTTTCCTAATAAAATTATGCAAATCATTTACGTACATATGTACCGGGAATATGGGTGAGATTCGAAAAAATAAATTTTTTTGAGGAGGAATATATAACATTGCATATAAAACAGAAAAAGATGTGGGGACAGTATTCACCAAGACCAGAGACAAAATACAGAAAACAGATAAATCTAATGTGGTTTGCAAAATATTGTGTAATGGAAATACAGAGGAAAAATGTGAACAGATAAATATATATTGGAACAAAGAAATATAAACTAAAAACCTAAATTAGCAAAACATCAATCAGATCAGAAATTAAAAGGTAATAGTTTGACACATGAAACAGCATTAGCGTCCCAATTTGCTAATGTATAAATTACCCAGATTTTAGGAGAGTGAAACCATTATACAGTGAGAAGAATTATAAAAAACGATACATGCTTGAGATGCTTAATATAATATGATAATGACTACTACTTACTTGACTCATTACCTAGTTACCAGGAAATACAAAGTTTCTTTTTTTTCTATTGGCATGCTAAAACTCTTAACTACGCACACAAATTTAGCGTATACTTGGTGTAGTGTGTAAGACAGTAGTTTTTGAAACATGAAAGTTTTTGGCTAGATTCAAATCTCAGTTGAGCCAACTTTTTGTTTTTATTCTTTTCAGCAATTTTGCAGTTTTGTAGTATTTGATTAACTACTTATTTAATTGATTAAAAAAGATGTCTATGAATTCGTGGCATCGCCATATAAAGATAATGAGTTCTTCACCTGAATTATAAGTAGTTACCACCTTTTGGCCATGTAATATGTTGGCTTACCGGGTAAGTAAAGTTTTTGCTGGGATTTTACAGTCCTAGGGTATTAAAATATTTTGGTTTTCTATTGTAGGAATAAAACGAATAATTCGATTATGACATTTCAGTGTGTTCGAATTATTCAATCACGTATTTAAAAGAATAACAATAATAACTGAAAAGTGAACAACTAATTTAAAATCTTACAAAAACATAATAATTAGAGTTTACTTTCAGAATTCTGAGCAATTTTGACAATTTTAATAACTTTATTTAGTCGGACAAAAAAATATCATGTTATAAAATTTATATTTTCCTATTTTTAAGTTTAAGACAAAAAGTAAAAAAAAAATAATAATGCAAAAATTTTACTTTCAACAATATATGAAAAATTGCCACATGTGTATTACCACATAAATATGTCTTTATATGCAAATTAGAGGTGATACGATATGTTCGATATCACCAAAGATAATAGCGATTATATAGATTTTTTAACATTTCATTTGAAAAATTTTAATCAACAAAGTATGCATAGATTTTCTTGTTTTTAATTTTACAACTTTTGTTGATATATATTTTTAACATTTGACAACCAAAATATTTTTTAATTAATATTAATTGACAAGAAATGACCGTTTATGTAATGACAGTCAAAAATTAAAAATTCTCAAACATTGTAAAAATTCCATTTTAAGTTTGATATCAAAAATAAACGCACATATGTAGCTTAGGTTAGGTTCTGTGGGATCATGTGTTGCTAACTCACGTGTCCATAACAGCGTTCGAAACGAACCAACACGATGCATGTTTGAAAGAATTGATCCATCTGATATCAATATCAGAGAGATCTAATAATACATGCAGAAACAGACTTCCAAAATTAGCATTCCTAATCTCAAAGATGCTCCAACGTTTCCCCCTTTTCCCGACAAAGTCGTTAAAAGGGGTAGTCTCCTAGCATGCGCATCAGCAATCCAGTGCCCTGTGCCAATGGCTACCACAATTTTTAGTCGATGCCTCGGTAGTCCCATGATGAAGTTAGATCGAGATTCATCATAATGCGGCCATATTTGCCACGAGGTTGAATATATGGATTCATTCGTCCATCTATCTTGTGCATAATTATTGATCTGCAGGTATAAACTGGTACTCCAACCAGTTGGTCCGTATCTTTATCTCGAAGAAGGGATCCATCTCTGGTTAGTGCATCCGCAATAAAATTACCCGGGGTGCTTGAATGACCCTTAACCCAGACCAGCTCCATGTTTGAATGTCTCGCCATCTTACACAAAGGTTTTATAATAGAACACACAAACGTGACCATAATTCTGATTTAACCTGCTTTTAGAAAATGGAGTAAAAAACAAAGTGCACATAGATTTCTGATATTTTTTAATTGCACTTAATTTACTGATCTATTTTTCACATGCTATTTTTTTCGAAACCCATTTTTCGCTTAACTAAAATAGAATAGATATACTTATTATAAACATAATTTCACATAAAATGTAAAAAAATGATAACATAAAGTATGCAAAATTTTAGATCGATTTTAAAGAGTTATAAGCAGGGTAACAAAATATATGCTCTGAAAAGTGTTAGGCACACACAAATTCTCTTAAAATCGGAAAATATATTCTTAAAATTAAAAAATGCGCTCCTAAATTATAATTTTTTCTAAAAATAATTTCTTTTTGAACCTAAAAACACTTCAATCTGCACTTAAACACATTCAAATTATATAAGGAAATTATAAAATTTCTATCAATTTATAAGATGAAAATCGAATTTTAAGTATGTGGCAGAAAAAAAGAACATTTCACTAATCGCGAAATAAGTAAACAATTCTGTTGCGGTTGAAATAAGCAAAATTGTCCCCTTAAGTATAAAATATGTAAAAATATGCCATTTAAACCGCGAAAATATGCTCAGAAATAAGGATTTTGTATGAATATATGACAAAATATGCAAAAAAATGCTGTAAAAAATCGATCCCAAAATTCTTAAATTGTCTGAAACGGATAAATAACTAACAGTTTGGTTCATTTGAAGCCCAGAAAAAAATATAATTTTGCATACTTTTGGTTGCCCTGGTTATATAATTTTTACAAATTAATATTTTATTGCGATTTTAAAATATAAAATGGAAATCTTTTTTGATCGCATGATACTTTAGCTTTGTTGAAATTGCGCTGTCAGTGTGCCTAGCGAAAAAGGCCCAAGTTTGAGGCATATATTATATTTCACAATATAATACAACACTGGTCAACGACAAGCTGATTAACAAAAAGTTTTTCTATTTTCACAAGTTTTTGTAGTTATTTTTAAAAATCAGAATTTCAAAAAATATTTGAGGTTTAAGGTCGGTTTCATATTGATAAACTTAAAAAGTAAATTCCCCATATTATATAATTTTTCTGCTAATTTATTTATATCTGAATTTTTTTTACTAAGTTTGACATTTGAACTTGAAAAGTAAACATTTGCTATGTTAGCATTTTTATAAGCCCTGAAGATGTTGTTCGATAAGTGTGCGAATTATTGACATATTAATATAGAATCCCTTATAGCCTCGAGCCCGAAGAAATAGGAATTTTTAGATATATTTAATATGACCATAAGAAGTATATTAAATAAAAGTTAAACATACCTTAACTTAACTTGCTTTTATGACATTTCCATATGGATAATCATATTTTAACATAATAAAAAAAAAACAAGCAAATATGTGTATATATTTATTACCCACAATTTAATTAATTTATACATAAAGGCAAACAAATATGTTATGAATGTTTATTAAATAATAAAATTTTTGAAACTAATGTAAATACAATTTGTTTTTAATGTCAATGATAAATAAAAATATATTAATATATTTTATTTGTTTTACAATATTTAAATATTAACGTCGAGTCTATACTAGAGAAATTTTTATGAAGACAAACGTTAAATTTTTATCACAATAAAAATTTGCTTAATGTAGACTGAATTTGTCAGTATTATTGCAGCGTTAAAACAAAATTCTCAGCGATCGAGCACAGACAATTTTGTCTTGACGTTGTTTGAGAAAGGACCATTTTTATTTCTTTGGTACTTTTTAAATGGTTTATTTTGATATACGTTTTCCCCTATAATTGATAAATATAAAAAATTATCTGCAATTCAGTCAAAAATTTGACGATTATCTTGATAAAAAATTTGCTATTTTAGACTCGACGTAAAGGGCATTTTTCTGTATCTCGAACCATTTATTTAGTTGAATTGTGGGTGACAATCAGTATTGCCAATTTAGCACTTTTAGTGCTAGATACATTATTTTTTTTTTAAATCATTTAGCACGAAAAAAAATAATTTAGCACCTGGCATTCTTTCTAGCACTTTTCGAATTATTTTTATAATTTTTTTAGCACCTTTTACGTATTTTTTTATTATTTTATAGTTTTGTACTATAAAAACCTTATCAGCTTTTTTAACTAATGCGATCTTTAAAGAGCGCGTTTAGCAAAATACACTTTGTAAAAACCAATATAATTAGAAACAGTTAATCTACAAAACAAAATTTTGTCAATTAAGTAAACTATAATTCTTTTGTTATAAGAAATAATTATGATAAAATAATCATGATAAAAATAATAATTTGTAAATATAGTTTGCAATTTAGTTTTGAACGTAACTGAATTGATATTGTAAATTAAAATATAACACAATTTTAAATGATTTCGAATCTTCTTGAAAATTAAAATATTGATGTATAATTAAACAAATTTTTACTCAATTTAAAACATCATAAGTTTGTTTGAAAAGAGTGTCATTTTATATATGGTTATGCTTTAACACTTGCTTAAAAGTCGACAAGTTAACAGCCCCATGATGTTTTTTTTTTATTATTGTGAGCATTTTGTTACATTTTTAAATCATTTTTTTTAAGACAAAATTTTTCGAGAATTTTATTTTTTGCTAAATATTGTTTATTTAGTTAAAATTATTGTTTAATATTATTTGAATATCAATACTTAGTTAAAAAATTCGAATTTAAATAAAAATTTGATTTGGTTCATCTAAAGAGAAAATTTTTTAAGCAATTAAATGAATACTCGTATAATATAAACTCGATAATCCGAAACTTTCATTACATAACTATATAATCTAGATAAAATAATAGAAGGTCATTTCTTATTAAAATTTGAATATAACTTGGAAAATACAATAAGATATGGTATAATTATTATTTAAGAGTTGATACTAGTTGACTTCCTTCATTTTCAGTTAATGCTTCTTTCAAAAAATTTTCAGTCAAAAAAGTACTAAAAAATTTGTTTTTTTTTCTGTTTTTTTTTATGACGAAAAAATAGAACCTGATACTCTAAATGTTCCACATACACACATCGCATTTTGTAGCACATTATTTTGATAAAAAGCATTTCTGTTCTGTTCCCAAAATGTAGCTAAAAATCAGTATAAACTTAAGTGTAAATTTCATAAATTTTTTTACAAATTGAAAATATAAATGAAAATTTAAACAATTTTTTCAGTCTTCCTGGCTTTTGATTTATTTGAAAAAATATTAAAAAAAAGTTTTAATGCTTAAGAAATTATAATTAAATATTATGAACTGAAATCAATGAAAATAAATTTTTATATTTATGTACAAATTCTTTTCTGTGTATTAAATAAAAGATATATTTTAAAGAGCAGAAAAATGCCTCGATAATCCGGATAATTCGACAATCCGTTTTTAAGTCGGCCATAATCATCCAGATTCTCGAGTTTATACTGTGTCTGGTTTTTAATAGTAAATGAGATTTTAAAAATCAAATTTTTGGTAAAAGAAAGAAGATTTTAGTTCGTCAAAATATTAATCTACATGTTATTTGGAATACTTATAATAGTATAATTCAGATAACACATACTTGGATACCTTATCATAAAATTGGAATTTTGGAAAATCTACTCATAAATTTTGTTTAATTTCTAAAGAATCAATTTCGGAATGCGTTTTTATTATTTTCTTTAATGTTTTTTAGCTTTAGCCCTGAAAATAAATAATATATCTCTTTTCTTTACAAATACAGAGTTTCTGTTCTTAACACTTTTTTCTAGTACCTTTTTTATTTTTAGCACTTTCTAGCATTTTTTTTTCTTTTTTTTTTTTTGTAATTCTAGTACTTTATCCCACTTAGGTCTTGGCAACACTGGTAACAACAAACAAACACATTAATTAACGAAACAATCTCCAATCGCTATTACTCCTTCTTACATATCACATTTTATAGTAAATACAACATGTATGTATGTGTAGTATATTGTGAATGAATATTGTTATTATTTTTTGTGGTGTTTATTTACTTTTTTTTTGTAATTTGTTTTAGCAGTCTCTGCGGTTTAATTAAAATGAAATTTTAACTTTAAGCAAACAAGCGAAAAATAAATGGAAAACTCTTACTCCCTCGAATGTCAGCGTTGGTGAAGACGTATTTACATAGATAAAAGTTTATAACATTTTTTATTATTTAACTTGAATATGTACACTAGGGTAGTCCCGTTTGTTAGCAGGAATAACAAGGTATCGATATTTCCAACTAAAGTGAAAATTTTCTTCATTTTAAGATAATGTTCAAATGATAAAAAGATATTTTTTCCCTTTTTTATTATTTTCTTATTTTTCTTAAACGTGTAGTATCCCAATAAAGACATAGTCATCATATTTCAAACCTTTGAAAAATTATGTTTTTTTTTTTTTCTTAGATATCAAAAGTTAATTCAAACCTTACTTCAAATATTAATCAAAATTTGAGAAAAAATTCTCCTTTTGGTTGAGAATGTTATTATTCTCAAATTATTACCAAAACATTCTCATACATAAAAATTATGTGGTAAAATCTATTACGATTTTCATGAATGTTCATATATATATGAAAAATTTTCAACAACTATTTTACAATATTTTGCAATAATATATATAAAAGTTAATAATATTTCCATATATTAAATAATTTTACAATATATGGAAATAATTTTTATAAGTTCAATTTGTTATTTACTAAAAAAAAAAAACCAAACTATTCTAAAAAAGATTTCATCACATTTTGCATAATTTGCAATTGATGGAAATATATGTTGAAATTTTATGAAATGGAAAAATTCCAAAAACTAAAATTTTTGAAAAATTTAAAAACTATTTCTACAAATTATAAAATTAATTTATATCGCTCATAATCAAAAAGAAAATTGTAAAAAATTAATTAGAAACAAAGTTATGGAATTTTTAAAATTTCAAAATGTAATTGGCAGGGAAGTTGTGTGTAACTATCTCTATATAACAATGTTATACTATAAGCGCGAAGCTATGCATTTTTCATAAAAATACTAAAAATATTATTTTATGGTTGGTTTTACTATAATAAAACGAGTTTTTGTGCTGGGTAAAATTGTTCGATAAAACCTGAACGCGAGAATGGGCAAGAATGTGACAAAGCAAAAATGCTTTAATGGCACTGTTTGCATCATGTGAATGGTTCTTGATGACATGAAATACTAAGCAAGCAACGAATGAAAATGATTTCATATTTGGTAAAATTAGAACTTGAAAAAAAGATGATGAGCATACGTTTACATTTGAGAAAAAGTTTGGTTTCATATCAGTCTCTAATTTTAAATCAAACCTTTGGTTTGCTAAGATGAAATATAAGGAATGCTATTTGTATTCTGCGATACGGAAAAACTACGCAATATATGCCAAATCTGACATCGGAATCACAGTATCATTTAAATGATTCAAAATATTGGTGGTAGTTACTGTAAAGAAACAATGAAAACCAGCAAGAAAGATATAGTCGGTCAACCCCGATCATATGATACCCCACACCATTGTACAGGAGTCTTATATTTATATTAGACAATTGTGGAACGATTCTTTTATTAAGTGTAAAATAAAATATATAAATACAGAATATTACGTTAATACTAACATTTATATGAATTTATGCACTTTAGACTGATTCCCGAAAGTGGGCTTATATGGGAGCTACTTATATAAAACTTCTTTCTTTCGAATATGAACCTGATACTAATATTTGCATGTGATTTATGCACGTTAAAGTGGTCAATTATAGACCGATCTTCATGAAATTTAGCACAAAGATTGAAACTTATATAAAACTTCCTTACACCGAAGGAAGCAATAAAAATATTGCTATATTTAAAGCATTTATGATCTTTAAACCTCTATTCCGGGAGGACATTTCAATAGGCTTCGTCCTTGTGTCATGAAAGTCCTATGTGCCAAATTTCATTGAATTATCTTCCACCTACACTTTGTTCACAAGGTTTACATGGACAGCCAGACGGACGGATAGACATCATTAGATCGATTGGCATATTTTAAGGTGGGTATTAGATGATTTTTTTTCTCTGCGTTACAAACATCAGCATAAACGCATAACACCTCAACCACATATGATGGTGTGGGTATAAAAATTCTCCTATGTTCTGTGATTTGATTTCTACAGGAGACGAAATGTGGATCCATTTGTTTCTGTATAAAGGGCACGTTTGAAGTATCAAAGTACTGTTAGTTGTTGGCCAAAAGTCTTCCAAGAAGTAAGAAAAATTTAATATTATCAGTTAAAATATAGAATTGATGGATTATCCACTATATAACATTGCATTGGTACTTATGTATGTCTTTTTGCGCCACGTGATTTCTCAGTTAAATTAGATATATGTTATAATAAACTTCTAAATCTATAAATCACTATTTTTATTGACTTTAATTCTAGAGATTTGCTTTAATAAAATTTCAAAAAATTTATTAAAGCAATAATTTGAATTTAAATAATTCAAATTACCATAGTTTGAACAATGGCTCAGGAAAAATAAAAAAAAATGTTTGTTTAAAAACAATTAAAAAAAAAAAAAAATAGAAAACTATGAAAAATGTTCCTTCCTTCTCTATCTTCATCGAATTGTAAATGTTAAAAGTAAAGTTCCGTATCACCTGTGTATTGTTTGGTATTCATGTTTAGAAATTTTTTGCTCTATAGTGCAGGGAAGTGTTATATGGGTCATTATCAAAATGTTTTGATTTAAGGCTTTAAATAAAAAATTATTTTTTCGATGGCACATTAAAATCCATTTGTATAAATAAATATAAAGAGACTCGAATGCATGTAGAATCAGTTCGCGTTAATCATTTCGTGCAGAGGAGAAAAACTAGAAGTTTATGTATAATTCTGACAAAAATTACACGCAATATCAAAACCTACTGAGTTATTC
Source organism: Protocalliphora azurea (assembly GCA_932274085.1). Classification (NCBI taxonomy): domain Eukaryota; kingdom Metazoa; phylum Arthropoda; class Insecta; order Diptera; family Calliphoridae; genus Protocalliphora; species Protocalliphora azurea. The sequence continues at coordinate 45,911,586 of OW026521.1, forward strand.
AAATAAAAGTTATGATCATAGATTAATAACTAGATATTTATGTGAGAGAAAAAACAACAACAAAACAATACATTTAGTTTTTGTGTTTTGAAAATTTAGTTCGAAGTGCCACTCACATAATGTATTTTATGGTTATGATATTTTAATAGTTTGATGGTATTAGTGCGGCATATTTTAGGGTTTCAAAGTAAAATTTAAAAAATATTCTTTATAATAAAAATCGCTATTTTTTAAAATTTTGGGAAAAATGGGGATCAAATCTAAGTTATTTCTCTATATATTATACGAAAATATATTTTAATAGAGTTTATTATAAGGAAATGCTATTTAATATTGTTATCCTTTTTTTAACACAAGATTTTTTTTTGGTCCATAAAATTCTTATCTTTCGAAAATTTTTGATATGCCTCTACATTTCTGTCAAGCATTGCAATTACATGCTAATTATTATCAATTTCGTGCTGTAAGTGCGATATGCCTTAGCAAAATGTGTTTTGTCAAAAGTGTCTCGTTTTCAACTGTCAACGATATTTGACTTAAATTTATGATCGTGATCAATTATATTTATCACCGTTCCTATACCTATATATGATAGATTATTCCAAATTTCAATTTGCTATATAAAAATACAAAAACAAAAAGTGCAATTTTTGCGTAATTTTCAAAAAGTTTATAAAATTTTTTAATTAAATTTATTTTTAATAGTCTTTCGATTTTATTGTGTAAAATAACAAAAAATATATCATTAGAAACAGTGAATGTGCCTCACGAAAAACAGACTTTTTTAAATTTTCTCTCTTGTTTTTCGACCTTTGAGACTATCTACTGCGTTCACTATTTCGGGCATATTAACAAGATATAGCGCAAAATTCGCATAATAACAAGTATGAATCACTATTTCAAAATTCTGTATTCCATTAAACAAAATTAAAACATTTTTTCATCAAAATTCGACTACCCTGTATGTAGCTGATGAAAGTCTGCACAATAACAAAGAGGATGTAGAAATTATCCAAAAAGTTCGATTAGTTAACATAATATCGAATAAGATCAAAAAATATAAATGTGCGAATAAAAAGTGTTAAAGAATTGGAAAATGTTAAGTAGTTTTTAGCCCTTGTTCAAAATTTTTGGATATAGAACAACAATCATGATTGTAAAATAAACATACTCGTATGTTGCTAAAATTTTGCACTCTATTAGCTTCAATCCTTGTGAGTTCAAATTTGTAACCCGTTTGTTTAAAATAGTATTAACACAAAACTTATTAAGTTTTACATTCGGTTTTAGCCAGGTTAAACATTTTTGACTATAAACCATATACCAATAAAAATCTTATTAAAATACGTATTTTCTAATAGCAATACCATTTTAAAATATGGGATGAAAAATAGATTAAAAAAAATTCGTATAAAATTTTAATTAATTCGAATTTTTTTAAAATTAAAGAAAACCGTGGGTATTATATTGTATCATGATAATATCCGGGGACTTTGAAGATATATGTAGTTCTCCAACAATTATTAACTTTTCAATAGTACTTGTTAATTTTTTTTTAACAAATTTTAATACAAAAAACAAATTGAAATATAGAAATGCGAAAATTTAAATAAGTTCTCGAATTTCCTTTAAAAATTCTATTCCTGAGAAAATTTTAATTATGTTACCATGACATTGGATTTAATTACATTTTCTAATTTCTTAAAAAACGCATTTTGTTCTAAAAAAAAATTAAATTTGTTAATACAGTCCAGCTTTGGACATATTCCAATTTCGTCTTTTATATAAAGTACAAATTAGCGAATTAAGTTAGTATTTGTTTATTTTTTATGCGCTTTTATTTAAAACTTTTCAGTAATATTTTTAGGACCTTTTTGTCACGAATTTAGCCATTTTTGATCACCAAGAGTTAACAATTCTGCTAACACTAGACAAAAATATTGAGAAATTGTATATTAGTACATATGAAGTCAACTTTATACTAGTTGGAAATATCGATAATTTTGCTATCTTAATGTGAATTTCATGTCCGTTAAGATTTACTGATCAGGAACCATAACTTTTATGAATAGAGAATTTATGAATATATAATATTATGAATTAAATTATGGGTCTATGAATTTACGTAATAACTTATTTTTTCTCCAGGAAATCAAAATCAAAAATTTAAAAAGCTTAGCATTTTATGAAAGTTCATAAAGATCAAAATGATGTATTTGAAACAGTTGTCCTACATGTGGTTATTACCAAAGACTGTAAATAACGAATATGGAAAATTATTTGACCAAATAAATCAATATGACCCTAGAACGGTAGGAATTTTAATATCTTTTTTGAACGCCCTTTTCGATTATGCAATAAACTTTTATTTATTTGTTTGATTTTTACAAAAAAAAAAAAAAAAAAAATCAATAAATTTTTTATTATATTATTATATTAAAACTGTTATTTTTTGTCCCTGCTGCTGATTACTTTGCCTGATATCAACATGTTCAATTATAATTTCCTCTTCCATTTGCTGCTTAAATTTATGCAATTATCTTTTGACATTCTTTGTGCAGAAATACAAAATAACGTACAGGAAAATACTTTTTTATTTCTCTTGACGATTAAAAAATCATCACATGTTGTGCAATAAGAAACCAAATAACAAGAAATTCTTGGAAAAAAAATGGGCGGTAATCTGCTATTCTAGTACCACCACCTACATGATGATATAAAATACAATTAAATAGAGAAAACATCTGTTTGGTCGAAGATGTACTTTTTTTCATTGGTTGTGATTTAAGAACAAAGGCTGCACGATAAGTATGTATAGGATTTTATTTTTTACTTCTTTAGTCATGAACTCAGCTTAAGGAGAATAAATCATCGGCAAAAAAAAAGAACGTTGGCAGTCAATATATATATATATATATATATATATATATATATATATAATGTTTATATAAACATTTTTACTCCATCTCACCCGATAACCCATTGAAAGTCAAAATATATATATATATATATATATATATATATATATTTATATTTAGGTTATCCGTTTAAATAAATATTTATAGTTTTAAGCATCTAGCAAGAAATATATTTGAAATAATTTTTAAGGATGTGGGGTAAAAAAAAATAAAAGTAATATAGAACTTTAGGAAAGTGTAGCAAAAAAAAAAATATAGAACATTTTACATTTTACATGACCAGGAAAACCACAATATGCAATTACATGTTTGTTGAATTAAGCCATCGGTCAAATATTTACCCGTTTCAGAACAAATGAAGCATTTTGGTGTTGATATGTAAGATAATATTTTTACATTTTTATTGGCATGTTTTTGCATATAGTTATTTTTAGAGTATATATGCATAAATAAAGGGCATATATACGTTTTTTTAGGGCATATTTTGACATTTTAAAGATAATTTTTTGTATCCCCTGATGAGTTGTTTTTCAAATTTTATTTGAAATTAATAAAATAAATAAAAGTTGCAAAAATATTTAGGATTTAAAATTTATTTAAATGGTAACTGCCTAATTTTGTTAAAAATTCCTGAGGAGCTTGATTTGAAGCAACAAATCATGAAGGTTATTTAGAAACAGATTAAATGATCTTTATAGCAGACACTTTTGATATATTACATAAAGGATGTGTTCGCTTTCAAAATTGCGCGAATATTATCAGTTAATGCTGTGAAAACAAATTCATGTTTTTGAGTGAAAGCTATATATGTAAATTTACATATCGTAGGTGGGCTAATGTAAATTCCTATGTGTAGTTTACGATTTTTTATTTTTTGATCATCTGAAAGCGTTTTCATCGTGCATTTTAAATTTTAATTAATATGTAATTTTATATAACATTCATATTTTTTCACTCACCTGAAAAGCTGTTCAAAAACACATAAGACTTTTCGTCAGCGTATTGACAAAATAATAATTTCTCAACTGATACTAATATTTAGAATTAGATGGGTAAAAAATGGAATAATTAAAAATTGGGAAATTCAAAATAAAACTTGTCGACATAGCTGATAGATAAATTTAGGTTTTGCCTTATAAAAATATTAATAAAGAACTTTGTTTAAATTAAAACAATTTTTTTGTAAAAAAAAATAGCATAAAACATTTCTTTTCGAGCATATTTGTGGTTTCCCTGGTTATGACGTATTTTAAATTTTTAATTAATCCTCATTGTCAGTACTGTTCAACCCAATGTGGGATGATTGCTTAATACATACACAGAAAAAATTCATATATTTGAAATTTTTTTCATAAATATAAATCGAACATGACTTTTTTCCCAAACTTTTTTCATAAAAAATAAAATTTTGTTCACAGATATTATTAAGTTGTTCATAATGAAAATTTTAGTAATTTTGCAAAAATTTTGTTAATTTTGTTAGTAGTTAAAAGTAGTTATACATGAAAATAATAATAAAAATCGCGTTAAAATGGCAAAATTCCAAGAAAAATCTGTAAAATAATAATGTTTAGAAATTTGCATAATTTCGCTCGTATTTTTCAGTACATCATTTTTATAAAAAGCGCTTCGCTTCTGTTCCTATAATGTACGTAAAAAAATTTAAAAATTTGTTTTTACAAATTGAAAATATAAATGAAAATTAAACAATTTATTTTAAGTCTTCTTGACTTTTGATTCATTTCAAAAAAAGTAAAAAAGTGTTAATATTGAAGACATTATTCTTAAATATTATGAACTAAAATCAATGAAAGTAAATTCTTATATTTATGCACGAACTTTTTTCTGTGCACACATATGGACAATGAATAAATAAACTTTATGCGAATATAATTTTGGTAATATTTTTTCGATGTGATTGTAAATATATCTTTAGTTTAAAATGCCCTTAAAATAAAAGATCAATAACGAAGCTATTTCAGCTGATATTAACTATGTATTTCACTCCCGAGATTATCAGGAGCTAATTAACGTGGAAAAATAGCTCAAAGGATTCCATTGCTCCGTTAAAAAAAAATTAGAGATACGACAAACCAGACCGGGACAGATGGCTGACAAAAAATGGTGTAATATTTAAAGGGGCGTGTCTGTAATTTGTGAACCGTTGGAGATATCTAAATAAAATAGTCAAAGCTGAGGTGTTTTCGAGTTGATTTTAATTTGGTGCATTCTCAAAAAAGTATTATTTTGGTTTAAGTCTAGAAAGATTTAAAAAATTCCAATTTACGCAGTTTTCTGCGTCATGCCTTTAGTTCATTATCAGCGAACGAAACTTGTACATCTTGTCCAATAAAAGCTTTGGATCTTTATTCAAATAGTGTAAACAATTTTAGTTTAGTTTAGTTTTATGACCATTCTTACTAATTTTAAAAAAAGGAAAAAATCATTAAAACTATTTTAAATATCCCCGAAAAAATGCTTAATACCCAAATCAAAATTTTCATCATTTTCAGCAATGAAAATTTCGCTATATTGGGATTAAAACCTCAAATCTGGCAGCCCTGCTTGGATGCGTTATATTTTGAAAGTAAAACGTCATTTTTGTAATTTTAAAAGCGAATAAATATTGGGAAATAATGCCACTTTTTATTAGAATTTATTCCCTTAACTTAGTTTTTGTAGCAATTTTTACTGGGAAGACATTTCCAGATGTTTGGTACCTTTCAAATACTTTACTCTTTTGTGTATGCAGAGATCAAACACTGTGAAGTAGGTACTTGAAACCATTCAAATACTTCAACTAGTGAGTGGTGAGCTAACAAGACATGAGAGTGCAGTCACTCAAAAATTTAAGAAATACCTGTTTGCTTCAATAGAGAAAATTTTGTTTTTATACTTTGTACGTTTTTTGTATATATAGCACTACATACGAATTATTTGTACACATACAATGTCACATAGCTAGCACGCATGACATAAAAAAGCAAATATTTTACTGAAAAATACTAGATAAATACTAGTATTAAATTAAGTATTAAAAGCAAGACATAGTTACTTTATTGTTTCGATCAAATGGTATTCACTGCAATATTTGATGCCACTCAATTTCTTGAAGTGTTTGCTATGCTTTGATTCATTCAACGATCAGTTTTTATTGTTGTTCTAGTACAAATAAAGTTAAGTTCGCACTACGCTAATATTTCACGATTTTTCGAAACAGTTGCTTTGCGTGATGTGAACACGAAATATTTTTATGATTCAAACAAGATAATAGCTGATTTTAGACAAACAAAACTATTTGCTTTCTACTAAAAATGTGAATATTGAGTGAACACAAACTGTAAAATATTTGCCACTATTTTGAGCGAATTTTTGTTTGATCTTAGAAAATAAATGTAAGATGAAACAGCGGCAAACAGCGATGGATAGAACGACTTGAGTTGAAAAAATTATAGTTTTTATGTACACAAACTTTAAATTAAAAAAAAAAAAAAAAAAATTGAGAAAAAAAGAAAGGAGATCAAAGAAACCAGTATTGTTTTTTTGTGAAGACAGTTTTATAAATGAAGTGAAAAGGAAATAGATTTGTTCTTGTGTATAATTTACCAAAAAAATAAATAAATAAAAATATATGGACCATAATCAAAATATTTTGATTTTAGGCCCTAAGAAATTTTTTTTGTTTACATATAATTCTGGTAAAACTTAAGCGAAATGTCAAAACATACTGAGTTATTAAAATAAAATTGATGGTGTTTTCAGTATTTGATGGTATTAGTGTGACTGACATATTTTAGTTTTTTCTAGTAAAATTAAAAAAATTTTCATTACACGAAAAATAGCGATTTTTCAAATTTTATCCGAAAACTGCGGGTCGAATCTAAGTTATTTTCTCCATATATTATACGAATTATACGATTAGTGTTTACTATTGAGATCCTTTTTAAGCCCAAATGAATTTTTTTGTTCCATAAAATTGTTATCTTTCAAAATTTTTGATGCGCTTTTACATTTACGTCAAGTATAAAAAAATAAAAATATTTATGCCAATTATGGTCAATTTCGTACTATCCATGCGATGTGTCTTAGTAAAATCTGTTTTGACAAAAGTGTCCCATTTTCAGCTATCAACGACATTTGCCTTAAATTTTTGGTTCAAATCAATTATATTTATAACCGTTCCTATTTCTATATGTGCAAGATTTGTACAAATTGCAATTTGCTGTATAAAAATACAAAAACAAAAAATTAAATTTTTGCATAATTTTCAAAAATTCCATAACTTTTTTATTATATTTATTTTTAATGCTTCTTCGATTCTATTGCGTAAAATAAGAAAAAAATTCACGTAATAATCCATTCATTAGAAACTGTAAATATGCCTTGCGAAAAACTGACTTTTTAAAAATTTTCGCTATTGTTTTCTAAACTTTGAGACTATCTACTACGCTGACTATTTCGGACACATTAACGAGATCAATCCTTATTTCAAAATTTTTATTTCGTTGAGGGGCTCATATATTTTTTAAACAAATTTTCCTTTATTATCTTAATATATTACAATACATTGCCTTGAAATCAACATAATCTAAAATTTTCTCAGGAAATAGTTATAAGTTGATTAAAAGAAAATAAAAACTAAGATTTTCTTATAAATTTATTTAATAATTTATGTCGAATAAATTTATGGTAGTTGTGTGTTTAATCAAATAATTTTGAGCAAGTAATTTGCATCTGATCTGAACAGGCTTAAAATATTTTTCCCCTTCTCGTATTTTATGATATTTGATAGCTGTTTCATCAAACAAAAAAAAAAAAAAAAAAACGTAGAATAAACGCGCGTAATATGAACAAAAAATCAACTCTGTATTTAGTCGCAAAGTTACGATAAAACACGATGAAATATTCTGTGTCAAATATTTGCGTAATCTGAACTTAGTTTAAGATGTGTAAAAGCATTTAACAGCCCGTCTAGACGTAACATAATATGTAAGATTTTTGTGTCAGAGAGTATCAAATTCGCTCTCTGAGAGAATTATTTCAAGTGTAGATTCAAATATTAGTATTATAAGATGTATTTTGAGACTGTTGTGATGAGATTTCTCTACACAACCATCTTATAAGATGAACTATCAAAAAAAGAAAAAAATTCACATATACGAAAGTTTGTTTTTGTGTGTGCATGTGTGTTTTGGAAATTACTGAAAAACAATGTTTTTTTTGTAAAATTATTTCCTTTTAGTGTTTGTTTTACATGTTAAAAAAACATTTTTATAAAAATTGTGCTAAAAAAGTGCGAATTGCTTAAATAAAAAGGACATGTTTACTCTGTGACTGATTGAAAATAATGATATCTTATAGGATTTATTACAATACGTGTACCCCTTATTTAAGTTTTAACATAATATAAACAAAATGATTACTATCCACTGCCGGCGTTATCTCACATATTATATCAACGTTAATCTCAGTTGTAGACCTGGGGTAAAAGGGAAGTGATATTTGCTTTTCAATTGGTCAGAGTTTAGTACATACTAGTACTGTGTAAGTATTGAATATTAAGTATCGAGTACCGAATATTTGGCCGTTTTTGGGCACTCAATACTATAAAGTAATTACTCAATAATTTCAAAGTTTAATTTCACAATGATATCGTATTAAAAATATAACGATTATAATACAACATTGAATAAAGATACAAATTAATTTTTAAATATGTGATAATAATTTTATTGATTTTTTTTAACGTTGAATTTAAAGTTAACATTTTTTACTTTCATGCTAATCGGTTAAATATATGTAGCCTGTGAAACATTTTTGTTTGTGGATGACATATTCTTATTATTTTAAGTGAGATCGTGATACATCTATGCATTTTTAAAATAGTGTCAATATTTATTTGGATAGTCAACCTTGACTAACTCGTTGTCCATAAATCCCCTTAAAACTAAAGCGATTATGTTTGGTTCTGTTAATAATTTTTTTGATCTTATCAACCCTCATCTTGGTGGCATTTCAATTGAAGTTGTTTCCCGTCTTAGGTGTTTGGGAATTATTCTTGATTGTGAGCTTTCATTTAGTTATCATGAAGATCTAATATCCAGAAAGGTATGGAGTATTTTACGTAGGATTTATTCTACTAACATATACCTTTCATTTCGTGCTAAAGTTAGGTTGGCCATGCTCTTTTTAAGCAACAAATAATGTATTGTCTTGAGATAATATCTGATTCCTCTGGAGAGACTCTTGAAAAATTTAAACGTATAATGATTGCAAGATTTGTGTTTAATGTTAGACGCTGGGATCATATTTCTTCTTATGTCCATAAATTTCTTGACTATTCTTTCCTTAACTTTGCCAAATTTCGTGATCTTATACTATTTTTTAATATTATTAAGAATAGATTTCCATTTCCCTTAGTTAACAAGTTTGAATTTTTAAAATCTACCAATAACCTTCAAATTTTTATTCCTCGGATTTATAGATTGAGTTTTGAGAGGTCTTTTGTGGTATGAATTGCTTGATTCTGGACACTATTTACCTTATGTATTTTTTCCCACTCTAATAATGTGTTTCGTGTTAAACTTTTAAATTACTTCGTTTATCTCATTTTTTTTATTATTATTTTTTTTATGATAAATAGTGACTATGTTAATGATTGGTGAAAGCATTAGATGTTGGTTATGCGCCATTTTTTATTTTCTTGGGTATTACTTTTTTAATTATATGAAATATGTCACTTAATATTTACTGCAAATCTAATATTATATCAAAGTTTTTTTGGCACTAATTCAAATTGATGATTATTTTCTACACAAATGCAACGTTTTTACACCAGCTTATTGTGAATAATAATTATTTCACTATTTTGTACGGCTGGTTGAATACTTATATAATTTTTACTTATTAGTGGTGCCAGAATGCGCATATACATCTTGTATCGTTGAAACTCCTAAAAAGGTTTAATGATATGACAATGCTGTACTCTTTGCAAATTTGAAGAATCACTATATAGGTTTCTTTTTAATTATTTAAAAACTTTTTTTATGGTAGTATAATGATTATCCACCTTTAACTATCTTGAGAAATAATATCTGAATATCTTTGTCAGAGTATTGTTTCCACAATTACCACTGATAGGGATCTATATAACATACTATACTTGCATTTGTACTTTACTGAAATTATTTTCAAAGCATTATGGCTGGAGAGTCAATTATATTTATAACTCTTATTTTTATGTTTATGAATTTTTTATTTTTATATTATTTTACATGTATATGTTACATATTTAATTATATATATATTTATTTTTTATTATATATAATTGTTAACTAATTGTTAATTACTCAGGATTTTTATTACAATGTAATACATATTTATATTTTGGCCATGAAACAGCTTTGTATTTCATTATTGAATAAATAAAATAAAAATAAATATATTTATTATATTTTTTTAATAAAAGAATCTCAATTAGAAGTTATATTTCAAATTAAAAAATTCGTTAAGTATCGAGTAGTATCGAGTACCTAAATGAATAGTATTGAGTAGTATCGAGTATTCAAAAGTAGTAGAATTTGCCAGTACTGGTAAATACATACATATGTAAAAGAACACAATATGTATGTATATAATATTGTAAGGAATTAATATTATTTATACACACTACACAGGAAAAATTATGGCTAAAATTTTTTTAAATAAATCATTATTTGGATTTAAATTAAATTTAATAAAAATAATATTTGCTTTTAATATTCTATTTTATTGGTTGTAAATATTTTCAAACTCAGTATAAAGGACAAAAACAATTTTCTGATTTTGACAACTTGTAGATGAATCCAATATTTGCAGACGTCCAGAGATAAATTATATTCATTTAAGCAAAAATTTTCTAAACGCAATAATTAATATTTATGTATTTCATTCCAGACAACTCGAAAATCTATTAAATATGTAGTGTTGTTTTTTCATACTGTACACCAACATAATCATCTATGAATCCATTTAGCTATGTCTGTCCACATGCTTAGCCGTTCGGCTAGAGATCCATTTGAATCGTTTCATATGTATTTAAATCAAATTTTTTCAGATTATTTCAAAAAAAAAAAAAAAAAAAAACTTGGTATGTGTAATATTTTTGTAAACCTAACACGATACAATTGTTTTGCCAGAAAAGTTCTACAGAGCTTATAATTGTTATAACTTACAACATCGATTCAAAATGGGGCACCGAGGACCTCTTGGTGTCCTTAGCAATATTATAGGGTGCCCGCATAGAATTTTATTTAATAGGTGATGATAGAGTAACTCGCCAGGAATCATTGAAAATATTGACTTAATTGCTAAGAATAAACACTGACGCTAATATAATTGTTTCCTTGTTATTCCGTTCGGTAAATTATATTTGATTTTCAAGTTCTATGAATGTTATATAAATATATTAATTACCTTTTTTAAAAGCCTTCGTGTAAAAGAAGTTTCATATGAGCAGCAATTTAATTTTATATATAGGACAGATATTTAATTTAATCACCCTGTATAGAAAGCAACATATAATTGTAATTACATTCGTAAAGACATATAAATGCATGCAACATGCAACACTCGCGTTAACGCATGATTTTCATATATTCATTTAATCTTTAATTTTACTTTGTTGTTCTATTGTCATTTTTGTCTTTTCTGCGTGTGTTTATGTGAATATGTGTGTATGTCTAAAAGGAAATGGAAATAATGTCAGTGGTGCTGTTTATTGGTTAAATTCTGACTAAAATTTAAACCACATAACGTGATTAGAAAAACGTGTTGGGACATGAATTCAGTTATAAAAACACATTTTGAACGTCAATAATTGAACAACAAAAATCATGTACATTAGGTTGTCTTCGATTTCTAAAATACAAGTGTTATCATTTTCTGCCATCAGCCGCAGGTGGTACAAATAAAAACTGAAGTTAACGAAGGTTTGAAAAATTCATATCAATTTCAAACCTACATATAAGGTACATATACTTTCTACACTTTTGCTAGTACTATAAGAGAATTATAATGTATTATTTCAATATTAAAGATTTAAAAAATCTAACTTTTATATCAAAAAATATAAAAGGTCAGAAAATATTCGCTTCATAAAAAAAACAGTGAGTAATACTATCTTGAAATTAAGTAAGTTTTAATTTTAGTTGGTAACATCAACTGAAATCATGTTGGGCCACTCTAATATATAAAAAGCAATCGCAGAATAAAACTGTATGAAATACATACATATATACTATTTCAACACCCGCATAATTTATGCACACACACACGTTTGTTTTTTCCGGTGGAAAACAAACGAAAATCATGCAACTTTAATCGTTATCAATTCCTTAAATAAATATATACAATTGAAACTTGCTGAAATCATTTCATTATGACAATTAGTTCTTTTTGTTCTTTTTTTTCCTTCTTTAATTTTTTTATTGTTAACCTTAAATTTGAGAGCGAATGTTTTTAAAACACCAAACTAACTTGTCAGTTTTCATGTTTCTTATTTTTTGTTTTATAGCCAAGTTCTTGGCAATTAATTTATCTTCGTTTCAAAATATGTACAAAAGTAGAAATTGAAACTTATTTTTTGTAAATTATAAAATAATTGGTAGAAACTTTACTTCGAAACTAAACTTTTTAAGCACTTTTCAAAGTAATAAATACTTAAAGATTTCATTACTGCTGCGAAACCATTTCACAAAGGAAGAAAAGTTACTGATTTTAATAAACGCAGTAAAAATAAAAAAATGTTAAGTTTTTTAATTAATAAAAACAAAAAAAAAAAAAAAAAAAATGAAATATTTTATAAAATCATTAAAATTTTTATATTGTCACCGAAAATGTAAGTGGCACCAACGAACATTTCAAAAATGTAATAAACTACGAGTACTTTTCGGCCAAATAAAAAAAAAAAATTTATTAATTTTTTTTTAACTCTCAGATACATAAATTTTATACCTATTGTGAAACATACAGTTTTAAGAAGATGAGAATTTATATATAATTATTGTAATATGAAAATTTCTATGTAAATTATTCTTAAAAATATGATTTAAAGATTTAATTTAAATTTGTTATTTAATTACACCTACATACATATATTTTCTAATTATATATTTATAAAAGAAAGTGGAAAAAAACTTCTTACTTTGATAGTTGTAGTGTGAAATGGTCTTTGACATGAAAATACTTTAAAATGCCACTTGTAAATATTAAGAATTTAATTGGAGGAAAAGTCTAATGTAATTATAAAAGAAGCAAGTGAGAATGTTATATTCGGCTTGGCTAAACCTATATATATATATAACCATCTGCAGTTTTTTAAAATTTCACCTTATATGGAGAGAGGGCGGACCACGCCCAATTTATGTTTCCGACTTTATATTAGTCCTTGGACTATTTTTACAAAATTTCGTTGATGCTTCACTTTATATGGGAGGTGGTTGGTGAAGTGGGCGGACCACGCCAATTTTTGTTTTCGGAGTTTACATTGGTCCTTGAACTATTCATACAAAATTTCGTTGATGTGCATGCTTTTTTTGTAGAAGATATCGGCTGAAAAGTATACACTGGATTTACGACGGACACCATATTTTTATAGTGTTTGGTCCATAATTTTACTTATTTTCAATACCAATTAAACCCTATGTAAGACAAATATTTGAACCAAATTTTGTCCCCTAAGATGTCCGCCCCGAGCACTATCCTGCTTTCAACAGACATACGAACGGACATCGTTAGATCGTCTTAGATTTTCACGGGGACCCAGAATATATATACTTTGTGGGGTCTTGGATGATTATTCTGACATGTTACATACGGAATTATAAACCCAACATATCCTCCCATCATTTTTCGTTGGTGGGTATAAAAATAAACGTTAAAACATGGTCTGAACTGTTAACTTATGCGTTATCGGAGAACTAGTGATGCACAATTTAATGCAATTATCCATATTTAAACAAATAAGAAAGGGGTGGAGAATTGTGGACCGATACTTTTACTAGGCGTAAAATAAAATATACGAATACAGAATATTACATTAATACTAACAATTATATGCATTTATTCACTTTAGGGTGACTCCCGAAAGTGGGCTTATAAGGGAGCTATGGTAAATTATGGAGCGATCTTCATAAAATTTGTCACTGTGATTTCTACTTATGTAAAACTTATTTGTGTCGAATATAAACATGATAGTAACATGTGTATGTGATTTATGCACGTTAAAGTGATTTTCACAGGAGGGTTTTATATGGGAGCTATGGTCAATTATGCATCGATATTCATGAAAATTTACTTCCTTACGTCGAATTTCATTAAAATATAGATATATTTAAGGTACTTATGATCGTTAAACCCCTATTCCGGGAGGACATTTGTATGGGGGCTAGGTGATATAATGGACCGATCATAGACTTCGTTCTTGTATCACGAAAGTTCTATGTGCCAAATTTCATTGAATTATCTTCAATATTGCAACCTGTACTTTGCGCAAAAGGTTTACAAGAACAGCCAGCCAGACGGACGGACGGACAACGTTAGATCGACTCAAAAAGTGATTCTGAGTCAATTGATACACTTTAAGGTGGGTGCTGGATGTTTTTTCTGTGCGCTATAAACAACTGCACAAACGCATGGTGGTGTGGGGTATAAAGACATTAACAAATAAATGTAGAATTTTGGAATTATTTGCAATTTTGTGACTTAATCTCACTTTCTAATTAAGATGCATATTTAGGTAAAACATAATTGTTTTCTTGCTTTGGAAAAACTATATATTGTTAATATAATGTTTAATTAACTTTATAAAATAACAGCCCAGAATAACTATACGAAAAAATTAATAAATCTCTGAATTTGAAGGCGTCTTATATATGCTGTAAAAAGTCACCGACAATCACGCGTACTTATTTGCGGCTAAAAGTCACAATAATCATTTTTTTGACTATAACTTGCTTATTGTACATCGTACATGTTTTAATGCTAACATTTATTTCTCAAAATTTTGCTGAAGTACATTTCTATTGTTACGAACACTCAACATTTGTATGTATCTTATAGAGTCTACTATGAGATCTTATAGCACTATCACTAAGAGGTCTTAGGTGTCCGAAGTCAAAACTTTAACTCGAATAGTCCTCTGTCATGTTTTGTAAAATTTTATTTCAATCTTGACACAATCTTGCCGATTTACCACCAAAATATTCTAGTTTTCTCTTATTGTGTCCGAAAGACTTTTTTGAACGTTTTAATTAAATTAATCAATAAAGTTATTATAATATTTGTTAAAGTAAACGATATCTAAGCAATATTTTATTGTAAAGACGTTAGCCTTTCAGAAAACTTTAAAGTTACTGAAAATATTAATATTTAGAAGTTTAAAGCAAAAAAAGCAACTTTAAATTTTTAGCTGGAATACTTTATATAAATGTGTGTATTTTCTTTAATCGTGTTCACTGGAGGATATATTTCTTTTTATTTCATATGGGCGTTTTAAATAATGTTTTATCAAAACACATCCTCCATACCAATGATAGTAAATATTAAAGCTTTTTTGTACATTCATTGCAAGGATACAGGGAACAGATTATATTATTATATTTAGTACATTTTATATTGGATTATATATCAAATCGTATTCCGAAATTGTAAGCTGAATCACATGAAGTTCTTTTCAAGTAAAACATTAGGCTGTAAGGCACAGGCCAAAAATACAAAGAAAAAGTAATTAAAAATTTTGTTTAGTATTTCTAAGGCTCTATTAACATTACATTACCGGAGTATGTTAGTGTATTTGAAAACTCACAACACTAACAGTAATATTCACCAGTTTACCATCTCCATACTTGCACAATTACTAGTATGTTCTACTTGATTCATGTACTTAAAATCATAAAATTTTTTAAAGACATTGAAAGTAAAACAGAAATATATATATGTATTTTTTTAAGTTTACTTTGTTGGTTTGCCTTTAGGTAATTGGCCTGTTAATGACAGGTTTAAATGAATGTAAATTTCTGTTCCAGACTATTTTGTATGGACATGACAATTTTCCAAGTAATCATGTTAAACCACCATCTAAATTACTCTTAACCAAGACCAACCAACCAATTTATTCACATTTACACAAAAGTCTTTTAACAAAGAGTCACCAACAGCTTACTTGGTATTTAAATGTTAAGGAAAATATATGAACTTCATTAGGGTGATACTTGCTTATTTGTATAATCATTAATATTTTCAATATTGGAAATGAAGATTCGAATATTAAACAACTCTTAAAGCAATCAATCTTTCTAATCAATTTTATGCCATGAAAGGATGATATGCAACCCTACCAACTAAGGAATGTTGGGAATTTTAGGCTTCCACAGGCAACAACAACTACAACACAACGGTCACTTTTCTATAAAGGATTACATATGTACAATATGCTTCCAACTTATAAAAAAGTAGAAAAAAATAGTATTATATTTAGAAGAAAAATTATATCATTTATATATCGTTTATAAAAAATAAAAACTTCGAGAGGTTTTGAATACATTGAATACTATACTTAAATTATATTAAGAAGAATATTCTAAATTATTTGAAGTACTAATACATTTTTAAATAAAAAAAAATCTTGCAGGGAGCGCGAAAATTACAAACTAGAAGTTTATGTATAGTTGTGGTAAAAATTTAACTACTAGTGCGGTGTAGATATACATTAAAAATCCTGATTTTTAAAAATTTTGTGAAAATGCGAATCGAATCTAAGTTATTTCTCCATATATTAAAAAAAATATATTGCTACGTCTTTACCTTTTAAAAACTGTGGTTTATTTCCTTTTAAGTAAACCGTATACTTTTGATTGCAAATAAAAGCAGTTTAGTAGTTTCAAAGTTATAACAACTCTTTATTTTATTTAAAATGTAACACAAGAACAGTTTGTATAGTCACTATGTATTCTAATACACACACACTTAAATTACACACTTTCTACAGTACACTTTACTAATGTACAAGAATATGCAGCCAACTTCATGGCGGTTAATTTGTCTTTACTTAACGGTGCTTCTAATTAGGCTCACTCAGTGGTGTTCTCACGACCAATTTATGTGCACTGTATTACCGTCTAGATGCTTCTTGAAAGCTCTATTTTTACAATAATCTTAACAGACAAACTAGTATATTCGAATTCTAGTGCTTTCGATGTTAATGTTAGCGGCTTAAATATTTAGTGTTGCCATTCTTACAAACAATTGTGAAAGCTTTTTATTTAATGTTGTAAGTTCCACGGCTATGTTAATAATTTCCACAGATATGTTAACTACTGTTAACATAAATAGAAAGGTTGAGAAGTATTATTTAACTTTAAAACAGCAGTAAAAACCGTTATATTCTAATTCAAGAACAATTTCGTAGAGTGCTATTAAACATTGTGATCGTTTTTTAACCCAAGTAAATTTTTTTGGTTCATAAAATTTTTATCTTTCGAAATGTTTCGATGTGCCTCTGCATTTTCGTTAAGCATTACAAATTCTAACTATTTATGCCAATTATGGTAAATTTCGTGCTGTCCATGCGATGTATCTTAGCAAAATCTGTTTTGACAAAAGTGTCCCGTTTTCAACTATTAACGACATTTGACTTAAATTTATAGTCCCGATCAATTATATTGATCGCCGTTTCAATTGTACAAATTGCAATTTTTTGTACAAAAATATGAAAACAAAAAGTGGAATTTTACAGCATTTTTCAACAAGTTCATATAATTTTTTAGTTAAATTTATTTTCGAATTTAATGTGTAAAATAACAAAAAATTAAGTTCACACAGTAATCCATGCTATTCCATTAGAAACCTGAAAGTGTCTTGCAAAAAACTGATTCTTTTCAAAATTTTCGCTCTTGTTTTCCAAAATTTAAGACCACTATTTCGGGCACATCAACAAGATAAAGCACAAAATTCGCATAATTACAACAAGTATCAATCCCTATTTTAAAATTTGTATTTCGTTGAAAAAATAAAAAATAAAAAATTAAAATATTTTGTTATCAAAAATTGATTATCCTGTATGTAACCGCTGCAAGTCTGCGCAACAACAAAGTAGAAGTAGAACTTATCCACAAGGTCCGATTAATTTATATAAAATCGCATGAGATAAAAAATGTATAAATGCGCGAATAAACGGTGTAGAAGTATATATATATATATATATATAATCTAATGCAAAAATTGGGCTATATATTTAAAATTTTGAATTTGATCTCTTTTCCTAGTCCAAAAATAAACGATTTTGAGCGAAATTTTGAATTTATCAGGTTCGGAATCTTTGATCTTTATAGAACTTTTTAGTCAAAATTCCAATAAATCCCATTTTTGGGGTTTACACCGTTTTTTCTTTTACAAAAATTTTAAATTTCTTAATACTTTCATTTTAAATGTTAAGGTCTACAATCACCGAAATTTGCGTTAAGATATCTTAACTAACAAAGATTTTATTATAGATAAAATATTTGTAATTTAACCAAAAACCTATTTTTAACAAAAATTTTATTTTAATTCCAAAAATCGGAAAAACTGAGAACTCGATTTTTTCAAATAAATTCTGTTGCCTAGCTGACATAATTCTTCACTCATTCATTATATAAGTAAAGATTGAAATCAATATTTTATATAGAACCGATACCAAAAAATGTATGTATAAAAATGAAACATATTTTTACGTCATATATCCGAAATTTTTGGATGGTGGGACCCTTCTTCTATATTTTAACGTCCCTTTAAAATGAACAGTTTGATGTTTTCTTCTAGTGAAATAAGTATGATTTATCTAATTTAATTCTAAATTTTCTAATTATTATTATTATTAGTAAACATATGTATGTAATAGTACAATATATAAATACAATATATAAATATAAATTCAATTAGTTTTCCAATTCCATCAATTGCAATTCTAATTAGTTTTTACAAAATTATCTATTATGAGTATAATTTATTTAATTAAAATTTATGGGCAAAATTAATTATTTTGAGTTAATTCATTTTGATGATTTTAATCAATTTCGTAATTGAAATCTAATTTTATTTTTTTCTCTGTACTATTATGGATGTAAAAATGTCATAACTAATAAATAATTTTTTCCTGTAGCCATTGTTCAAAGGTGTGTTTGTGCTGAAATATGATATATTAAAATCTGAAGTAGCATAGTTTTAGTTCTATAAAATAAATTGACTTCATTTGCTGTATGTCCTATGAATCACGCTTAAAAACTTTTTAGAATACATCAGAGATTCCGAAACTGCATTCTGTTTGTAGATTCAGGCTTTGGAACTTTAGAACATATAGACTAAATTTAAAATTTCGATATAAAATAGGTCAAATTTGAAAAATTTCTGTACTTAGCCCTATCTTCTTGAAGATACCTTTCGGAAAAGTATAAATTATTATACGTTCTTAAAGAAAATTTTACTTTTGAAACAGAAGAGTATAATTTTTTCGCTCAAAAAATCAAATTTGCAATTTTTAATTCAAAAAGATTTCGACTTCAGATTTCTTTTATTCGATAGATAATTTTGTTCTTTAATTAATTGGGGAAAAACTTACAAAATCAGATGGAAATATTAGGCTATATATTTAAAAAATTGGACCAAGATTTTGCAAAATAGAGATAGTTGAAATTTCAAGTGCAAATAACATGAAAATGATAAGGGATAAATAAGCATGTTTTTCATAGGCTTTACTGAGAGCTTTAAGAACGTAAAAATCTTTGAAATTGGAAAAGAAACAAAAATTTAGCAAGCGGAGTTACCTTACTTTAAGCCCACAATAGCTCCTCTCCTGAGGGTTCCGTATAGTTCACCTTCCAAACTTAAAATTTCACACTCTTCTGCTACCACTAGTGAAATTTTATGTAGAGCCAACCAGCCGATTAAAAGTTACAGATTTATTTCCAAAAAAATTCGATTCTGACCCATTGTGGAGTCTTAATTTGAACACATATTGAGTTAATATATTATTGGCACAAAATGGTATCATTTTGTCCACGGAAGTGGTCAAATTTGTCTAGATGTATGCTATTATTTGTCGTTTTGCGAAATCAGTCCAAAAGTATCACCTTAATAACATATAAATTTCGACATATTTGTACGTGCCTTTCAACATTTAGTTGTTATATTGTCTTTCATTTAAGAAGAAAATAAAAATGATAGCGTTCAAACCCAGATGTACGTTACTCTACAGTTGTCTTCTAATACTTATACTGCATTGGTCGACAAAACAAAATACATTTTTTTTCTCGTTGGAAAAAAAAAAATAGGTGGAATTTGATGTGCTAAACAAGAATATTCTTTTAGTTTTATTGCTATTGCGGATTTTTTTGTGGGTATGAATAATATGACCCCCATATTAGGCGGTCACACTAGCAAAACTCTAGAATGGTTTTTTTTATCCGCTCAACAATTTCGGAGTTATTAGAAAATTAGTGGCAAAAAAAACATGAAAAATTTAAAAAATTTCGCTCCTTAAAAGTTATTCTTTGCCGACCAGTATTATTAAAAAGCTGACACTAATGTTAACATGCCTTTTAACATAATATACATTATAAACGACAAGAAGTCATATTCACAAAGACACATTCAAGTGCTAAACAAGAATATGCTTTTAGTTTTTTTGCTATTGCTGATTTTTTTGTGGGCATGTCTAATATGATATTATAAGATATTATTTTTTAATGTTACAAACTTTATTATAAACACATTAGACCTTTTTGGTGTGATAAAAATAAAAGCGAAATACTTACACATAGTTTGTACTAAAATATAAAATATTTCGCAAAAACAACTTTTATCACCACTTAAAAACAAATGGGTCACAATTCATTTTAGAATGAGATTCTTATTGTATTATGAACATGAGAAATTATATATTTAGGAGGTGTGATTATTAAAAAGTTTTGTTAAGCCCTTATGACATTAGCTGTAATAGAATATTCTGTAATAGAAAAATTTACAAAGTGGAAAGAGTACAACAAAACAAAAATATCCAATTTATTTTTTTCTATTTCTTACTTTCTATCATTCGATGTATCATTCTATCAATCTATTACAGTAGACGCTCAGAAATTCGAACTCTCAGAAATTCGAATTTCCAGAAATTCGAATCAGTAATTTCATTACATTTGGCGCTCTAAAATTAGAATCCAAAATTCGAATTTCCGAGCGACAATTTAAATTTTGACAATTTAGTTTAACCAAATACAAAGTAAAAAGGGGAATCGCATTTTAATAGATGATTTACAGATCTTGTTGATGTTGTTAGAGTTTAAAAGTCAGTTTTTTGGTTTTTGTATATATATACGGTTTAACATTTATTAAAATAGAAAGTAGACTAGAAAAACGAAACAAACGTAAGAAAAACACTTTGTCTTTACAAGAAAAATAAAAAATATTGGAAAAGATTGACAAAGGCGTTCAAGGAAAGCGTTTAGCACTGGACTTTAATGTAACTACTTCTACCAGAAGCGATGGATGGTTTAATAAATTTAAAAAGCGGCATGGAATTCGCCTTTTAAAAATTAGTGACGAGATTTTATCCAGCGACACTAATTCAGTCACTCATTTTATTCATAGACTTCGTACTAAAATCGCAGAAATGGGCCTAGTGGAATCTCAAATACATAATGTCGACGAGACTGGGCTATATTACCGCTGCCTGCCAGATAGAACATATGTTTCAGCTTCCGAAAAAAGTGCTCCGGGACACAAAACCCAAAAAGAAAGAATTTATATCTTACTTGGAGCAAATTTTGATGGTTCCTGTAAGTTGTTGCCATTGGTTATTGGAAAAGCCAAAAATCCAAGTTGTTTCAAAAAATTTAACAACCCACTACATTACGGTTTTTCAAAAAATACTTGGATGGCATCTCGGATATTTTACGACTGGTTTCATAAGATCTTTATTAATGAAGTATGTAAGTGCAAACGTTATTTATACATACATATTTATAAGTTCCATAATTCAAAAATATTTTTTTGGAGGAAAATAATTTGCCTCCAAAAGCCCTTTTACTTATTGACAACTGCTCCGTCCACTCACCCATTGAGGCAATGCAAAGCGAAGATGGAAATATAGTGGCGTACTTCTTTCCATCAAATGTTACAGCAGTGCTGCAGTCCATGGATCAAAATCCAATGAAGCTAACCAAACTTATTTATAGAAATAAATTGATAGCCAAACTAATTGTTGAGAATGGTGAACTAAACAAAAATTTAAAAATTCAATCAAAGATGCAATGATTTTATTAAAGTTGTTCAATTGGGACTCTGACGAATACGATAGTGGTGATGATGTGCCTCTATCACAATTGCTGGAAGAAGATCAGGACTATAATGACGTTGTTAAAATAAATCAAAATCAAAATGAAGATGCCTTTGAGAATGAACCTTTCCATATATTTGACAGCGAAAGTTTGTCTTTAGACACGGATGAAGATAATGTGGAAGTTTCACCTAATATTTCTTATTCCGAAGCTACTGCAAGTGTAAGTAACTTAATAAAAAGTAGTGAATTATTTTCCACTAAACACTTGGCAAATCTTTTAGATCTCCGTAATGATATTGTTTTGTCGGAATTACAAAAACCTAAAAAACAGACCAATATTACTGAATATATGATTAACAAAGACTGAGTGAGAATTCAAAATGTGTATTATTTTAACTTTTCTTAAAAATTGTTTGTTTTTTAATTTAGTTATAAGTATATTATTTATATTAAACATACTAAAGTCAAAAGAACTGAATTGTTATTTTTTGTTTTTTATAGTTTTTATGTTATATAAACTAAAATGGAAAAAAACATTATGGTCAAATTTACCTAAATTTTTGTATAAAAAAACAGACCAGAAATTCGAATAATTCGGAAATTCTAATCGTCCTAAAAACAAAGTGGTTCGAATTTCCGAGCGTGTACTGTATCAATGAAATACAAAAAAAAAAAAAAAACTAAAATATACATAACTAAGTAGAATGAATCACTTAATAAGAAAAATTAGATTTGATTTTATACTAACCTTTAATTCGTACAAGGGTTTCGCTATTAAATTGGTCAGTTAATTTTGATTTTGTAAGAAATCGTTCGGTTATACGATTTTCATTAAAAATTATATTTTTTTTAACAGTTTTTCCTCAAAATCATAGAATTAAGATTGAAAATTATGCTATAGTTTTAAGATCTCCTGAACATTAAAGTGCACTGATTTTTATGGAGACAAAAAATGTTGCAAATGTATCCTCCTAAAATTAATCATTGATAAGTTTTCAACTAATCCCCAAAATATTTTGCTTTAATTATATCGTTCACGTGAGCTAAACCATTTTTTTAAATACCTCTAAAGATATGATTTTCGATCAACAGTGCATACTATTTTTAATTTTTTGTCAAAAAAAAAAAAAAAATTATAACATATGATAGACAAATGACGTCTAATACATAATGAGTAAAAACAATTTTAAAATTAGTTTTCGTTTTCGCGAAATTAAAATATTAGTAAAATTTTCTATGATGAATACTATTTTAATAAAGTTTGAATATTTTTGACATTTTCTATCGTAATTTATATTTTAGGGCATCATTGGAAAGGTCTCATACAATGCTACTGATATATGTATTCATTGAACAATTTAGTTGCATAAGTAATATTTTGCGATTTCTGTTCCATAATTGGTTAAGTTAATTTTTATGTCAAATAAATGATTATTTAAGAAAATAAATGTCACCAAAAGCATACATTCAAAGGTAAACATTGTATTTTATATGTGTAAGGGATTAAATCCTAAGAATACAAAATGATTCTTTGACATGGTGATCAAGCCTATACTTATGTATGGAGCGATAGTATGGTAGAAAGCAATGGAAAAATCCACCATTTGCAGAATCTACGAAAAGATTCTGCGTAGCTCAGCGCTACTAATTACAGGCGCGCTACGTACAACACCATCCAAGACATTATTCGTTCTGATAAACCGGATGCCAGTGGATTTAATGGCCAAACAAATCGCCATTATGTCGGCAACTAGGCTCAATACTATAGGTGCATGGAGCGTTAAGAGGTATGGCCATGCGACCATTTTGGGAATTTCGGATGACAATATTGATTATTGTATTTCTAAATCCTTTCTGCACAGAGGCTTCTTATTTTCAATCTCAGACGATCCCACTATAAAAGACGGATCGATTGAGGTTTACACTGATGGATCCAAATCTTCTGAATGGATTGGGGGAGATGTCTTTATTCCCGCATATAGGAGGAACATGAATACCGGACATCTTTAAATAAGATGACGAGACATTCAAACCTAGAGTTGATCTGTGTAAGGGGTCACTCAAACATCCCGAAAAATATTATTGCGGATGAATTAGCCAGAACTGGTTCCCTTCTTGAAAGTGAACAAACGGACCAACTTGTTGGCATACCGCTGTCATCTTGCGGATCAATAGTACTGCAGTGCTTGTCGAGAATAGGTTAACAAAGATGAACAAACTAGTCCGCATGTTCTATCTCGAGACAGATATGGCCCCAGTACGATCAGAAACGGTCGAGTTTCATTCT
Source organism: Protocalliphora azurea (assembly GCA_932274085.1). Classification (NCBI taxonomy): domain Eukaryota; kingdom Metazoa; phylum Arthropoda; class Insecta; order Diptera; family Calliphoridae; genus Protocalliphora; species Protocalliphora azurea. The sequence continues at coordinate 45,936,139 of OW026521.1, forward strand.
GGGGTTGCCAAGGCGTCAGCTACGAACACTTGTAGCCATTATTACAGGGCACGGCATTGCTGGTGCAGACGACTATTAACGACTATTATTGAAGTTGCTCTAACGAGGAGGAGGAAGAGACAGTAGAACATTTTCTGTCCTGCTCTTGCGAATATAAGGACTGCTGAATTTGGTGATCCGTATATGCACCGGTTATCTGATCTCCCTGCAATTGATGTCAGATGAATCAGATCTTTTATTCGTGCGTCAGGTTGGTTCGATTCGAACCTATTCTCGGAGATGTGAAAACAGATTCATATGATTCATTAGGATAACACAATGGGACCTATAGGACCCAAGTGAGCTGGATAGCTTACATTTAGAGCTACCCATCTAACCTAACCTAAAAGAATACATTTATCATAAAAACTATATATATTCACATAAACTAGTAACTAAATTTCAAAAATCTCTTTAATTCGATTATTATCGCGGTTTTAAAGGAACTTATTATATTTTTCATGAATTCAACTATTATATATTTAAATATAATAAATAATTCCATGTGTCTTAATTATAAAAATTGCTAATTTAATTTAGTTGCCAAAACTAAGTGCATAAAATTGACTCTCTTGCTGTTAAAGAGTTAATCACGTGTAATCTTCAATAGTATCAGATAGTATCAGTTTCATTCCAATGATACATTAAAACCCAATACATGTTGAAAAATATCTGAAATATATAAAATTATATGATTGAATAAAGAAAATATGTAAAAAAATATTTTGCGACTGAAAAGAGATATAACAATTATTTAAACGAATATTCCATGTTTAAATATGCTTCTATTACAATTTAAAGTTATTTTCTTTAACGAAAATTTTGATAATGATATTGAAAAAATATGTATTTTTGGAGGTGTTTTGATATTGGTCCAGCTCACGTAAATTTAAACATTCAGATGTAATATCCTGGGAATCATATAAGTACAGACTAATCTTCACTTCTAGAAGGGTACATCTGCAATTTTTAAGAAATCCACAAAAAAGTATTTGAAAATAACAAGTTTTCTTTTTTTATTGCTGTAATAGTATGTTCTATCAGCCTGTCGTTGACCAGTGTTGAATTACAACGTGAACAACTTGCGAAACCAAAATTTTAAAAATTTTAATTTTTTTTTTTTTGTTTAGTAAATTTGCGCAAATTTAAGAATGCAGCTTTATTGCTCTTGTAATTATGCATAGTTTGAGATATATTCTGTTAATGTGCCCTGTGGAGAGAAAAAACATGAATGACCCTTAGAGCTCCCTTTTTTGCGAGGTACAATCACAGCGTAATTTCAATGAAGCTAAATTATCGCGTGATTAAAAAAGGTTTCTAAATTACATTTTAAAATCATTGTGGTGCAATAAAATATTAATTTGCAAAAATTTTATAACTCTTTAAAATCGACCTAAAATTTAAAATTACATTATAAGTGAAATTATATTTATAAGAAGTACATCTATTGTGTTTTAGTTAAGCGAAAATGGACTTCAACCAAAAAAATTGCAAAAGAAAGGTATTAATGACCTGAGATCGCATTGTATTTAATATTTCATAAGTTATCGAGGCACTCTTTTAGTAACTTTTTTGAGTGTGTATTAGTCATCGAAAATAAAAATATATATTTTATAGCTATATAATTAATATATATATAACTTTTTATTTATAAACATCACTTAAAGATTTTTTTTTTTAGTTAGATGTGAAAAATACAACACCGAATTCAATGCAATTAAACAAATTTAAAAAATCTATGCCCACTTTGTTTTCTACTCGATATTCTAAACGGAGGTTTAAAGAGTTATATGGTCGCGATTATGTTCACTAATATAAAGCTTGTCGAACCTTCTTTAAGTTGTATTTTGTAAAGCTTTGTGTAGGTTACTTATGTGGATTTTTTTATAAAAATTTATTTTTTTTTTCTAAATTTCTGATTTTTGACTACCAAAACATAAACGTTCATTTCTTGTCTATTAATATAAATTAAAAAACTGTTTTGATTGTCAAATATTAAAAATATATATGAACGAAATTTATAAAAATAAAAAAAAAAAAAATATTTTTTATTGAAATGTTAAAAAATCATTATGATCGCGATTACCTTCGGCGTTATCAACCATATCGTATCATTTTTAATTTGTATTTTAGACCATATTGATGAGGGTTACATACGTATGGCAATTTTTTAATTATTGTTGAAAATAGAATTTTGGCTATTTTTGTTTAACTTTTTAACCTGAACCTCCATAACACTAACGCCGTACGCTAAAAGTTATTCACGCGAAAAGATTTTTATTTTAGTAAAGCCAGTTAATATTGGTACAAATTGACGTTTATATACCATTAATTTTTGTTAATTTTTTAAACCCCAAAAGCAAACAAATTTAAAGAAATTTCCACATATATGGTATTGGTATATATATGGTATTAAAGCTGACTGGAAAAAGTGCTTCTGTTATTTCCTGAAAATTAACCTTGGCGTTGTTTATGATCTTTCTCAAAATAATTTGGACCTACTGTTGTTTAAAAATATGAGTTGCGGGCGTTTGTAAAATTTTTATTTCAATATTCTTATAATTTCGCTGTAATGATTACATTTCTGATTAAATTACTTTACATGAACTTGTAATTGACTATTTTTAATTACAATTACAGTAATTGTAATTGAAAATTTTCAATTAAAATTACATGTAATTACAAGTAATTGCATTTAATTACATTTTAAATCTTTTAAAAGTAAATCATATCGAAACGCTGTTAAGATGGTTGTTCAAGTATATATAAATATGCCAAATATAAAAAATCTGAAGACACATGGTTATTTTATATGTGATATCTCAAGGAATTAATTAGAACTGAAAAAGAGCTGCAAAAGTAATGATTGTAACATTGTGTAGTAATTGGAAAAATGTACTATGTCCTGGAAAAGAGTTGCAGAAGTTACTGTTTTATCAAACTGCTCTCATTGGTAAGATGTTGTTTTTGTGATTCATGTTCACTGCTTTTGAAGTTCTCCTCTTGAAACTATGAAAGAAAGAAATTTTATACGAGACGAAAAAAACTTCATAAAATCAAGAAACTTAATAGTTTTCTTACCTTTTTTTTTCAATATTTGGTAAAATTTATTAAACATCTATCTGTATGCAAAATGTCGCTAAAAAATTCTGATAAGTACGTGCAAAATTTTGCGGCTTATATTCATATTTTTTTGTAGAACAATATTAGTAATAAATGCTTTATATTACTCACGATTTCAATAAAATTCGGACCAAGTGAGCTGCATGTTTGCATAAATCAGTGGCTTTCATATAAGCCCATCTTCCTAAAATCACTTTAAAGTGCATAAGTCCAATATAATTTCTAGCATAATAATAATATTGGACGCGAATAAGTTTTATATGGGTAGAAAACCTAGTACAAAGTTTTGTCACAGTCGGTTTAAAATTAACCATAGATCACATATAAAACCTACTTTGGGAAATAAGGCGAACAATAAATGTAATTTAAATGGTAAAATCACGATATTGTTACATATATATATATATATATATATATATATATATATATATATATATATATATATATATATATATATGTTTTACAGAAATATAATTTACACCATCAAATCTTATAAAAACTGGTCGACAATTGACTACAGGTCCCATAAAGGACCCACTCCACAAATATAAAAAACGCACGGTGTGGGTAGCAAGTGATCGCATCTGACCGAAAACATGTTTTTTATTTGTTTTTTTGAATAAATTTGCTTGATGCATTAAAACTCACAAAATAATAAATTTTTTTTGAAATATGAGTAAATGTGACGTAAATTTGAAGTGTATTCTGAAGGTTATGCATCGGTCTAATACTGCATTATACTCTATTTATTTACCTAAAAATCCAAGAAAAAAAATGTATGAACAAGTGAGTGCAAATTCGTTGATGTACATGTTTTTTTTTTGTGAAATTTATCGGCAGAAAAGTATAAATAAACCTTACATAAGACAAAATATTGGAGCCAAATTTCGTCCCCCTAGGATGTAAGCCCCGAGTCCTGTCCTGTTTTCAACAGCCAGAAAGACAGACAGACGGACGTTAGATCGTCTTAGATATTCACGAGGACCTAGAATATATATATATATATATATATATATATATATATATATATATTTATGGGGTTACACATGGAATTAAAAACGCAATATTTAAAATTTTGTATAGAATATTTCTCTTTTTACTAACGACTACACAATAAATATATAACGTTTTCATTTTTTAAAATTAAAACATAATTTTAACATACAAATATCATACATGCGAATGGTTTTTCTTTGAGCTTTCATTTTGGTTTTACTGAAAATATTTCACATTTATAATTTTTTTTTTCATAGCAGAGAACTGTGAATTTTAAATTATATTTGTTAACAAATTCAAAAAATACAACTGGCAAAGAAATGAAAATTTTAAAATTTAATATGTTTAAGAAATCATTATTTCAAATTTAGAAATTAAAATTTAAATTAAAATTTAGAAATTAAAATTAAAATGTTTTTCATAAATATTTTGAATCGAACATGACTTTTTTTCCAAACTTTTTTCATAAAAAATAAAATTTTGTTCACAAATATTATTAAATTGTTCATAATGAAAATTTTAGTAATTTTGCAAAAATTTTGTTAAATCTTTGGTTTAGTTTCATTAGATTTAATTGCAAATGGTAAATGAAAATAGTTATACACGAAAATAATAACAGCAAATGCCTTAAAATGGCAAAATTCCAAGTAAAATCTGTAAAAACATAATGTTTAGAAATTTGAATAATTTCGCTCACATTATGCAGCACATCATTTTGATAAAAATCTGAACTAAAAATCATTAAAAACTTAAAATTTGCCGAAGAAAATTTAAATTTTTTTTTTTACAAATTGAAAATATAAATGAAAATTTAAACAATTTATTTTAAGTCTTCTTGACGTTCGATTCATTTCAAAAAATTTTAAAAAGTGTTAATATTTAAGACATTGTTCTTAAATTTTATGAACTAAAATCAAAGAAAGTAAATTCTTATATTTATGCACAAACTTTTTTCTTTGTAAGAAATTATAAAAAAAATAAATATGAAAAATCTTAGAAATTTAAAATTGCCTTCTAAACATTTTTAAAATATAAAATTGAAAGATTTCAAAAACTCGAACAAAAATTTTATACTATCAAAGGCAATGTTTTATATTATTTTACAATATAAGTAAAACTATTCATTAGACGTAATAAGTATAAATATATGTCGAATTTAAAATACAGGATATTTCTGGTGGAGGTAATTTATCTTAATTTCTGAGCTATAATTTCCTTTTGATGAGCATTTCGAAATTGTGGGTGATTTTCCGTTTCATAAGAACTTTTTAGCAATATTCATCGCTGTTCGAATACTAACATTTTAGCATTTTTAAGGCAATTTTAAAAGTCAATAAAGGCTAGAAAAAAGTTGGAAACTAAAATGGAAATTTTGAGACTAAAAGCAAAATAAAAAGGCTAGATTTAAAAAGGCTAAACTGGCAATATTAAATAGCGCATACAAACTGTACTTACTGGTTAAGTGACATTTGATGTAATTTCGTAAACATCTGATTTTTTTGTTTACATCAATTTGTGGAGTATATTGATTAAAAGATATTGCTTTGGTCAACAAAATATAGTTTTTTGTTTATAAATTTACTTTATTTATGTCTATTTCTAGATCTTTTGTCATACATTTGAGTAAAAATTAAACAAAATAGTTTTTTCAATTTTACAAAACTTTTTATTTATATATGTGAAAAATAGCTGTCAGCTGTTTTTTTTACATCTCACTGTTGAATTATGTTGAAAAAAAAAAAAATATTTTTCAACCATGTTCAGAGTTGCACGGCTATGGGCACCGCAATTTCAATGTAATTTCGCCTAAATTATGCAAAGTGATGTAATTTCGCAACTGTTGAAATGTATGGGAAATTACATAATTTCAATCTGATTTCGACCGAATAATAATTATATAATTTTTAAGTATTTTATAATTTCTATAGTTCTGACTATAATTGAATATATTAATAACACCCAACCTTTAAGTTAGACTCACTTTCTGAATACATTTGATGAACTTATTGAAAAATTAGTTATGAGCATTTAATATTTCCTAAAATAGGAGTTTAACGCTAAGGTGTAGTAATATTTTAAGTTAATTCAGCACTGACATTTTTGTCTGTATATCAAATTTCATAAACATCGGTTGACAATTAACCATAGCCTCCTTCCAAAATTATATTATTACACATAAATATATAACCGGATTCCTTTACAAAAACTTAGACGGCAACGGAAAATAAGCAACAATTTTATTTATTTTCTTTTAATTTATTTTCTTATTTCAAACTTTTTTCAATTTTTTTTAGGAAATTCATTTAAATTAAAAAAAAATATATTATTTGAGATAAAATAAAAGCAACAAAAAATCCGATGAGAATTTAAAATAAAATTTATTTTTTAACCCAATAGCATTGCGGATTTTTTATACAAATTTGTTGGAAATTTCCCGACCGAGCTTGTTGTGTTTATACATTAAATTGGTATTATGATTATGTATACATATTTGACTCAAATTTTATGAAGGTGGATCCATAATACTGGTTGGCAAAAACTATTTTCGTCTCCCTTTAAACAAAAATAGTTGTACTAGATGGAATTTGAAGTGCTGAACACCGAATCTGATTTCAGTTTTTTTCTACAAGTCTTTACTTTGTTGTATGGAAATTTCTAATATTTCCTTATTAACACGATAATTACGCGATTATATTTCACCATGACTCAAGAATCGTTGGTACAATTTATTCAAATATGTATAATTTTTTAAACTTACTAATATTTTAACGTATCTCTCATGTACCTATAAATAATCTAATAAACAAAATAAGTGAAACTTATATCTATTAACAAAAAGTACGTTTGAATTAAATTTAACCGACAGCTTATAAATGCTTTGGTATTTTTGAAATTAAAGAATGGTTAAAACATACTGCCTGCTTTTATAACACGATCGCAAAAACGACTCGACTTTTAAAACAAAAACAAAATTTCAAAATTTGTTTCTGTTTTAAATGTAAGTTAGACGAGTCGTTTTTGCGCTCGTGTTATAAAAACAGGCAGATAATTATAGTATATAATTTTATTAGTATAATGGGGTAAAATTTTAAAATATTTGTCCATAATGAGTTCAAAATTTTTGAGACCTATTTCAAAAATTTTTTTTGGTTATTAATTTTCAGTCGCTGGAGTTCAATTTTACTTTTTATTATTTTTCCTGTATTCACCTCATCAATACGCATCAGAATCTCAAAAAGGCAGTTTTTCGGGACACTCTAATGCATTACTGCATATTTAACAAGTCAGATTGGATTTTTTTAATATAACAGCCATGTACTTAGGTCGTTTTTATTAATTCGTAATTAACTGTATAATTTTCAAAATTTAATATTTTTGCTTATTATATCTAAATAAATAGTTTTACTTATATTGTAAAATAATATAAAACTTAAGCATTGGTAGTATACAATTCTTGTATCACATTTTAAAGATAATTCAATGAAATTTGTCACGTGGGACTTTTATGATTCAAGGACAAAATGTAAAAAATATTTTACATTTGGTAAAATTGGCCGCAGGTGTAATATAATTCCCCTTCAATAATTTTTATGCTCGTACACAATGGTGTAGAGTATCATATAGTCGGTCTTGACTGACTATATCTTTCTTTCTCGCTAGTATTAAAATATTCACTTCGTAAGCACCCCATAGACACATATTGGATAAGCTCATGCAATAAGTATGTAATAGTAAAATTGAAAGAGATTTTGAATGTGTGCGTCACACCGACAATGCGGTATAAAACAAAATCGTTTTGATTTTAAAATTAACTTATACTGCAGACAGTTTTTTCGAATGAATTTGATTATTTTTTTCTATCATTTATAAAATTTTTTGTGTGCCATTTTAAATTAAAATAAAAAATATAAAAATATTTAAAACTTTTTTGTTTTTAATTAATTTTTATACACAAAAATAAAATAAATCACACACATTTAGGAGGCTTCATCAACAATAGCTCTCTGTAGCATGTCTTTATGGGAGCTATAAAACATTTGAAATTTTAAAATTTTTATTTCTTTGGTAGTAATATATATATATTAACAAATATAATTTGAATATTAAGAAAATTTAAGAATTCAAGGTTTCTATTATGAATATTGTAATTTTTAAACAATTATATAATTTTTACTAAACACAATTTGAAAAAAAAAAATTATAAAAATAAAACTATTTTATTGAAATTATTTTGGGAGTTTTCATTTCATATTATATATTATACAGAAATTCATTTACAATTTTGGTAGTAATTTTAAACCCTGATATACCCCCCCCCCCCATTTTTTTATGGTTGGTATAACAAATAAAAATTCCATGCAATTGTATCTTTAAATTAATTTTTTCGGGAAGTTGAAAGATTTTTAAAATTATTTTTGTTTTAGTAGATGTAAATTGGTTACTAAAGCAATATTTACAAAAAACGCATTTTGAAAATGTAGATTTATTCGCCCTTATATGCGTCCATGTTTTAATTGCTTAATAAAAATTTCATTTTAGCTTTGCTAAAAGATAGTAAAAATATTTATGTCGTTCAAATGTATTTCGAGTTTTCGGATGGTTACGCTATTCCAAAAGGTCCATATTTCCGATGACTCTGCTGTATAGATCCGGCTTAATTTGAGCAATATTTTGAACATTAATCGATTGTGACTTTTTAGTATTTTGACTGTTAGTGTTATTCTGATTTTCGAAAATCCATTAGAAGGCTCTTGATATTGTACTAAATTTGTTAATTTTTTCAAGTATGAAGTATAAATTGTTTAACATATTGTCAAAATTCTTTAGAAAATATTTCGATTTAAAGGCCCAATTAAAAAAAAAAAAATAATTTGTTTGTTGTTTTTCATATAAAATATCGAAACGATTTTCGTTTCGTTTTACAAAATGAGACCCTAAATAAAACATTCAATAAATACACTGCCTGCCACTTGAATAAGGAATCACATTCTTTTAACTTTACTTAAGCTAAAAAAAATTTTTAACTTTAATCAAGTAAACTAAATTTCAGAAAAAAATAATTTTTTGCGAAACCAAATTTCAAAGTGTTGGCTTTAGTTTCCTGAAGAAATAAAAAATACACATATTTTGTTATACTAAAATTATGCATTTATTTAAAGACATGTATTTCTGTGGTACTTTTTCGTGTGTCACTTGAATAAGGAAATAACCTCAGAAATGCGATTTGGCATCGACTTGTATAATGACTCTAAGTAATTTAGCGAAATTGAGCTCCATGCTTCCGTTATTGCATCCTTTAAGGATTCTATCGTCTCAAATTGTTTTCCTCCTTCATAAACTTTTCTTGCCAGCTAACCCCAGACATTTATCATTGGATTCAGGTCTGGTGAATATGGGGGCCAATCCAAAAATTGAACACCTTGTTGATTAATCCATTGTTTTACTGCTCTGACGGTATGAATCGGAGCGTTGTCGTGTTGGTACGTCCAAGGTATGGGTCCAAAGAAATCATTAAATTTTGGAAATGCTTCCTCTAGAATGTTTTTGTAAGTCGTTGCAGTAATTTTGTTAGATACAAAAACCAATTCTATGGTACCATAATACGAAATGGTACCCCATACCATTATTCCGCCCTCTCGGCTGTGTTTGCGGTTCAAAAATGATTCCTCATGGAAGTAATAGTTGTACCCGTCGGGGCCATCAATATTAAACTTTTTTCATCGGAAAATACAACTTTAAACCATCGGACCATGTCATTGTATTTTTGGCAAACTGTAGATGTTGTATTTGCTTTTTTCATTAAGTGGTGGTTTTTTTATTGCAGTTTTCGTCGGACTATGTATGGGCACGACTTTAAAATACGGTGCACTGTTCTTAGACTGGCACTGACTCCACTTTTTTTTACGTATTTTTGATACCGACATGGCAGAATTTGATGCAATTCTAAGAATTTTTCGTCTTTCTTATGGAGTTGTTGCCATTTTCTTCTGCCTTTTCATGTTTTTTCCATATCTTTCCACGTTATTTAAATAACTGTACACAACTGTCTTTCCTCTATTAATGTTTTTGGCTATTTGGACCGGATTCTGACCCTGAAATTTCAAAATCTGAATTTTTTCTTTTTCAGAGTTATTAAGAGCCTTACCACGTCCCATTTTGAATAAAAATAAATTAAAACAAATTAAAATTAAAAATTCTCTAGCCGTTTATATTGAAAGAAATTCAAATCATAGCCTTTCTGATTATTATTAAAAGAATTCCTTATTCAAGTGACACACGAAATAGTACCACAGAAATACATGTCTTTAAATAAATGCATAATTTTAGTATAACAAAATATGTATATTTTTTATTTCTTCAGGAAACTAAAGCCAACCCTTTGAAATTTGGTTGCGCAAAAAATTATTTTTTCTGAACTTTAGTTTAGGAGATATACTTAATTAAAGTTAAATAAATTTGATTCCTTATTCAAGTGGCAGGCAGTGTATAAGTATATAATGTAGAAATTTAATAATTAATGATACAATGAACATAAATATTGTAAATCCTTTAAAAAAATTATCATTTTATATGTTTGCATATGCGACTAGTACAAATAAATCTGTAGCTTTGAATTTTAAACAATTTAAATCAATTAAAATGTCAGTTAAATTTTTTATGAGTACTTTTTGGGGAGGTTTTATTTAATTGTAAACAATATTTATGTAGAAACTATAAATTAATAACAACAGCCATGTTAAAGAGAAAAAATCGAAAAAGGGACTAATTTTTTATGAACAGCGTTTGTAGAAATACATGGTGGTATTAATGTGTGTGAGTTCAAGTGGCATCATCATTATGTGTTGGCATGGATTTTCCAAACATTTTTTATTTCATTATATAGTTTTGTTTTTTTTTTGGGTCATATTAAATAAATACACTTGTGTGTTTCGCTTCCATTCAATGTATTTTATTTTATCCATTTTCTTTTATTTTCATTTTCCATTTTTTCTGGCGTCAAAGAATATATATTTTTTCATTAGCAATGTGTTGGTAATTGCATGGTTTCCCTTTTCAAATTGCCAACAAATGTACGCTACAATATGCCATAGTAAATGTTATTCTATGTAATAATATTCTAATAGATTAGCAAATATTTTCCTACTATACCACAGTGCATTATTGTATAAGAATTATTCTTTTTTCTGTGAACTAACGATTCATTTGAAACTTTGTAATAATTTTTCAAGTGAATTTTATATATCTGATTAAAGCCACAAAATGTAAAAGTATGACATAAAATCGTATTAATCATATCTTCGGTGTGCTGACGAAAAGTCTACACATAGGACTTTAATTTTTTTTTATAGGATCATCCGAAAGCTTTATTGATCGTTCGTTTTAATCTATTGTCAAATATTTGAATTAGTTTCGAAATTATAATAACGATTGGCATATAATTTTGTATGGCTTTCATACAAAAAATTAATTCTATATACGCTCTCCTGCAAAGTTGTTCAAAAATACATAGGACTTTTCGTTAGCGCGCTGATGATATACAATAATACCAATATTTAATCTAGTTCTTTTAAATAACAGTTGGTGTAGATCAAACCAAAGAAAAGCTGAAGCATTTTCCCAACATTTGGAAAATATTTTTCAACCTTATTCCCAAATTAAATTGTTTAATGACGATAAAATAATGGCATTTCTCAATGCTCCTTGTCAAATGAGTTTTCCTAGCAATCACTTTACTACAAGTGAAGTTTGGGAATAATAAAATCCAGGATATGATAAAATAGATTCCAAATTAATAAAGCTGTTATCTAAAAGAAGTGTTATATTTTTAACTCTACTATATAATTCAAAATTACGATTAAACCATTTCCCGAGTCAGTGGCAATACGCTGAAATTATTATGATTCTAAAGCCTAACAAAAATGAAACCGAGATCTTATCTTATAGACCAATAAGTTTGTTATCAACCTTTTCAAAAATATTTGAAAGAATTTTTTTGCATAGAACAAACCATTTTTGGAACAAAATAATATCATTCCGGACCACCAATTTGGTTTTCACAGCAAGCATGATCCTTCAGAACAGTGCCATGAAATTATAACAGAATTATAATTGGTGATAACAGATGCTTTTGAAATGAAATCCAGCAAGCTTTTGATAAAGTTTTGCACCCAGATCTATTATCCATATTAAAGTTTTTACTACCAACACAATTTTACCTGGTTCAGAAATCGTATCTAAATATTCAAGAAGAATTTTCTAATATATTCCCCACGGTAGTGTTTAAGCCCAATCCTTTATTCAATAAATACTCGTAATGTGCCATATTCACAAAATATTATATTTACGACTTACTCAGACGATACTAATGGCATTAGCGGATTGTCTTATTGATGCTTCTACATTGTTGCAATGGCAATTAAATATACTTCAACAATGGTTGCAAAAGTGGAAAATTAAAATAAACACAACTAAGTCTTCTCACATAACTTTTTCCCTTAGAAGAGAATGTTACTCACCTGTTGCACTTAATTGAATGCAAATTCCTATTGTAGATAGTGTTAAATACTTGGAATTATATTTAGATAAGTGTCTTACTTAGATAAAACACATCAAAACTAAACGAAAATTTCTAAATATCAAAACAAAAAAGATGTATTGGCTTTTAGGTCCAAAATCTGAACTAAGTTTAAATAAAAAGATTGTTTTATATAAAGCTATTCTTAAGTCCGTGTGGACTTATGGTGTACAACTATGGGAACAACTAAAAATTCTAATGTAGAAATCTTGGAACGATACCAATCCAAAACCCTAAGATCTATTACTCAAGCGCCTGGTTTATAACAAATACGGCCGTACATAATGAACTCAAAATCCCTTTAGTTAAAGAAACCATAACCGAATTTAGTTCTAGATATATTGAGAGACTGAGTAACCATACTAATCCATTAGCCATTGGCTTACTAAATGAGACTGAAGAGGTACGAAGACTTTAAAGGTTACATATTCTAGATTTAACTTTTTAGATAATAACATATTTGTAAATATTACAAAAAAAAATTAAATAAATATAAGCTAAAGTTATACTCGTATATATAGTTCTTTTCTTATTATATAAATAATTATAAATATGAATAAATATATTTCTTTTTTGTTATTGTAATATAATTCAATTATTTTTTTTGTAAATATTATCAAATTTACTTATTTTTGTATAAACAGATAGCAAATAAATAAATTAAAAAAAAAAAAATAAAATAAAAAAATATGTACAATTTCAAATTAAGTTCGAATTTTAGCTTGAGAAAGTGTAGCATACTTTCAGGTTTTGTTAACCAATACAAACTCTGAGCTGAATTATTTTACCCTTCTTTAGTCTCCTTTTGTTTTCGGCGAACATATTAATACTTTGTGGTTAAACTTGTTGTAAGCTTTTCTTTGTTGGCTTCACATTGTAAATGTGTTTTTTAGAAGAAGAAGTTGATTTATTAAAAAAAAGTTGTAGGATACACTTAATAGTATACAACAATAAAATACGCACCCTCACACATACCTTTATACTTTTAATAAATACGTTTAAAACAATATTCTATGAGTTTCATTTAAAAGTTAATTGAAAAGAGTTATCAAATAATTAAAATGTTTATTAATATTTTGACAGGTATTTTTTGTCGAAATAAGGTTTGTGATTTGCAAAATTTATAGTAAAACAATCATTAATATTACAATATGAAGTCTAGCGAATGATTTGCAAAATTTATGCTATAGTTTGAAAGGTTATTGTACCTTTATATGAGTTTGAAATACAATGGAATAATATGAATTTAAAATATAATTAAAAAAATGTTTTATATATATATAGTAAATTTATGTGTGTGTGTGATTTCTTTTTTTTTTTTTGGAAAATTAAAATCGATATATAAAGAAAATACGTTTTTATAGACATAGTATCGTACTAAAGAGCCTCGCGAAAAAATGTTGCAAAAAAAAAAAAAAAATTACATCTGAATGTTTAAATTTACGTGAGCTGGACTATTTTCAAAACACCTCTATAAATACGTATTTTTTAAATATCATTATCAATACTTTCGTTAAAAGAAAATTAACTTCAAATTGTAATATGGAATATTCATTTAAATAATTGTTATGTCTCTTTTCGAAATATTAAGATTTTACTAACGTTTTTTGTTATACTTTCTTTATTCAAACATATAATTTTATATATTTTGGATATTTTTCAACATATTTTGGTTTTTAAAGTACCATTGGAATGGTCTACTAATAAAGATTACACTTAATTAATCCTTTAACCGCAAGTGGGTAAATTTTATGCATTTTGTTTCTAAAAGCTTAAATTAGCAATTTTTGTAAATAAATTACAAGGAAATATTTATTATTCCTAAATATGGATGAGTTTATAAAAAATGTAATAAGTTCCTTTAAAACGACGATAACAAACGAATTAAAGAGATTTTTGAAATTTAGTCGTTATTTTATATGAATTTATAGTTTTTTGACAAGTTTATGCTTGTTGTGACATTTTTGTTTTCTTTATTTGACATAAAAATTAACTTAACAAATTATGGACCAGAAATTCCAAAATATTACTTGTGCAACTAAATTGTTAAATGAATACATATATCAATAGTATTGATATTAAATTACAATAGAAAATGTCAAAAATATTCAAACTTTATTAAAATAGTATTTAAAATCAAATCATAGAAAATTTGACTAATATTTGAATAATGTACATTTGCAATATTTTTTGTATCCATGCAAATCAAGGCACTTTAACATACATATATTTCAATGAATAAATCAATCTAAGTCACTTCATCATAAAAACCGAGTTATGCATGAAAATAGTTAAATTTTTACGTCATAGTTTTATTTATAGTTATTATTTTTTTTCTTTATTCTTTTAGAAATCTTATCGAGTTAATAAAGGGAGAAAACAATAACTTTCGAACACCCAATTAACCTCACCATATCCTATTTGGATGAAATTCGATATACACACTCACTATGTCAATATTAAATTTGGAGTTATTCAAAATTTTAAAATTTAGTTGTAATTTAGTTTTTATCGCGGTTCAAAGTTCACTTTTTCAGATTTTTTTTTAATATTTAAATCCATACATCTTCGGAGTTATTTGTCTAATTTAAATAAACTTTGGCTCAAATTAATGCCAAATAAATCTAGATCATTTTTATAATTTTTTCACCAAATTTTTTAAAAAAAGGATAATGAAATTATTATTTGTCCTTATATCAAGTATATTTAAAAAATCATATCTTCAGTTTATATAATTTTTCTTTAAAATGTTTCTTAAGATGTTGGGAACAACATATAAACAATTTAGAGTGGGACCATGAGGGAATGCTTAGAAAATTAACTTTTAGTAAAAAACAAACTCATTTATTTCAGTAATATTTTTATATTTTTAAGGTATTTTTGTTTTGTGTATGAAAATAATTGAATAGATTTTTTTTAAAATCAATATTGTATATAATAAAGGAGTGTATCTCAAAAATTTGGATTTCCATTGTAATAAAAAATTCCATATTTTCTAAAAGTGCTAAAATACATAAATATAAGGTAGTATATTCAACGAGAAAAATGGAATTGCATTAAAATTAATTTTTTCAAAATTTTAATAATTTTCAAAATATTTTATTTGGTTGTAGATGACAACAATACAATTTAAACGATGTTAAGTGGTCTCCGAGATGTTGTTGTTTAAAGTTATATACTATTATAATTTTTTAAGTTTTTTAAAATATCAATAGATAAAGAAAAATTGCGAGATGTTACAATTTCACAAAACTAGATTCTCTAGACATTTTCCATCAATCGAAGCAGTCAGTTATAAATCGCCGATTTATTGTCGAAATATTTCCATTTGGCTGCACTGAGTATCTTGGTTTCAAGTTGTTTGTATCATTCCAAAAAGATATATTCTACAACTTAATAAAATAGAATCACTAATAATAAGCCATATTTATTAATTGTTTTTATACATATACAAATTGTTTCATTAAAAAATATAAGCAATTTTCAAATTATAAATAAATGATTTTTTTATTAAATGTATATTTCCTCAGCATTTCTTCACGGACCCACTCTAAGTTTTTTATATGTTGTTCCCAAAATTTGAAGTAACATTTTAAAGAAAAATTATAAAAGTGGAGGACATGATTTTTTTAAATATCCTTGCTAAATTTTCTTTTCAAAAATGACATTTTTACAAAAATAATTAGAATATATATTTATTAGGCATTAATTTGAGCCAAAGTCTATTTAAATCGGACAAATAAGTCCGAAGATATATGGATTTAAATTTATTGTGTTTATTTCTGAAAAAGTGAACCCTGAACCACGATAGAAACTAAAATACAACAAATTTGAAAATTTTAATGAACTTCAAATTTTGTAGTGACTTAATTAGTGTATATACTAAATTTTATCACAGTCGAAGGTGGTGAGTTCAAAAATTGCGTTTTTTTTTTTTTGAAAACTTTCGTTTTCTCCTTACAGAAAAAAAATCAAATTGGAATAAAATTATTACGCAAAAAATATAAAAATCTTAATACCTTATATCACCGTTTTACTAAATGAACTTAGGCCACTTTCAAAATAATCGGCCCATTTAAACATTTTATCTTAGACTGTACTACTACTGGCGCTTAATTTATGAAGAAATCCTTCTTCTCTATTAAATGCAGCACAAAATCTAACTTCTGGTTTTAATTTCTCTAAATTCTGTATTTAAATGTTATTAATTTTGTGAATATAATTTATTTAACTTCAGCAAGTACTTCATTTATCCTTTAGCTTAATTCAAGCGAAATAATTTTACCAACATCAAAGTGTTTTAGCTTAAGTATGCTAAAGGTTACAAACGGATCCACTAAATATCCACACTCCCATTTTTTTTTCCACGTTTTCTGCTAATATTAATGCAGAATTATATATATATATATTTTTTTTTTTTTTGGTGTGGATTATTCTTGAATATTTTAAGCAAATATTCAAACTGACCTCAGTGGTTCCTTTGAAAAGTTTTTTTTCTAATGTTTAACAAACGTTTTTGTTTTTTTTGTTTTTCTTTTTTAATGTTTTACTCAAAATGTTAAATTTTTTCTTATAAAATTTTTATCATTATTAATATTATAATGTGCAATTTAACAAGCATCATTTCTTTGTGTTTCCTCAACTTTTATATTATTTTTTATATATATATTTTTTAGCTGGCATGTCTTTATAATCCTTTTGCTTTTGCCAAATATATACGTATTAAAAATATAAGAATTCTGTATATCAAAATTCGTTTATCTTTCTTTTTCTCGTTTTCTTTTGCCCATTTTCTTTTCAGAGTTCACTAAATATTGTGGCTAAAATGAAAAGTTTATGATAGTTTTTATATGTAACAAAGTTTAAAAAGGCTCTATCTATAACATACGAGTACTTGTTACCAACCAGTATATTGTCAATGAACAAAAAACAATTTAAGAAAAAAGAAATTTAAGCATAATGGAAATTTTCAGTTGAAAGAAATTGAAATGTATACAAATTCTTAAGATTTCTAAAAGTCTTAGTCAACATTTTACACTTTTTGAATTTTTATATTTAGTTGAGATACCTTAATTTAGTACAAATAAATTAATAAATAAATAAAATTGTATATATATATATATATATATATATATATATATATATATATTTTTATTTTTTTGTTAACATACATTTTGCAAATTTCTCTTGTGTTTCCATGAACTAGGTAATTTATATGGAAATAGTTGTATCACTTCATGTAAGAGATTTTATAATTTGTATCCAACCAGTGTTGCCAGAAAATTTTTGAAGTCTTAAGCTAAGTTCTCAAAAATAATATGCTAGAATCTGTTAAATCAAAACTTTGTAGAACCGGAAGAAAACGTTACAAAATGATTTTTTTAAAAATGTGCGACCAAAAATACTATATTTGCAAACAAATACGCCGTACAAAGAAATCCCAAAGATATCTATTAAAATCAATAGGTCCAATGCTACTACTATTTCGGTTCAAAATAGGAATTACCCAGTCTTAATTTACTAATAAAGCTGTGAAAAAAACAGGTTCCACTCAACGGCATTATGCAGAAAGAAAATAATAATGTTGAACTATTTAGGTAGCTTTTTTATATGGTGTAAAGAGAACTTAATGGAACTTAATATAACAAATTGCAAACATATGCACTACTCGAGAAAACCTGGTTCGTATGGATGTTACCATCTTGGGGAATACGAAATGGAGCCCGTAAATGAATTCCTGAATTTTGGAGTACTATTCGATCCAAAGCTTATATTTAATGAACACATTAATATGTATACAAATAAGGATCGTGACGTCCTTGGGTTTATTAAACATTGGGCTAAAGAATTTAATGATGTTAGTATAACAAGAGAGCTACATACTTCTTTAGTTAGATCAATTCTAGAATACTGTTCTGTTGTCTGGGACCTCTTTTATAACATTCATATTGACCGTATTGAATCTATACAAAAACAGTTTGTACTTCTTATTTTAAGAAATTCTTATCTGAATTCGTTATACGATTTGCCATCATACAAGACCAGATTACTGCAAATGAAATTACCAAGTCTCAAAAATCGAAGAACTATGTTAAATATAATTTTCGTTATCAAGTTTATATCTGGCAGTATCGAAGCAGAATTTCTTGTGAATAGAATTAATTTTAATGTACCCCAATGTCCGTCACGTAGCTTTCAGCTCTTATTAGAATGTAGAAAAATGCTGAAATCTATGTTTCTTTCTATTTTTGGTGATGCAGTGTAC
The DNA here is from genome assembly GCA_932274085.1 of Protocalliphora azurea. Lineage (NCBI taxonomy): Eukaryota > Metazoa > Arthropoda > Insecta > Diptera > Calliphoridae > Protocalliphora > Protocalliphora azurea. Next base: position 45,955,137 of record OW026521.1, read on the forward strand.
AACTTTAAAAAAGGTTTTGAAAAAACATAGATTTGGAAATGTTCAAAGTTTTGCTTATTTGAAATGTATATACTCGAAACCTTTCAAAATACAGAATAGTTGTATTATGTATAATTTTAAAGGAAATCGTGTTTCATTCAAAATGATATATAAACTTAAATTTGTAGAAGACTTGTTAAAATAACATAAAAATTGTTAATCAAGTCTACAAGAACACATTTTGTAATTTTGAGTCCGAATACGAAACAGTTGTGGTATCAGAATAATTTTCCAACGCGTTATAAGGTGAATTAATAATAATTCAAAAATGAAAGTTCAGATAAATAAAAAATTTTAGTGTATGTTTTTTTAAAACCAACAATTTTATTATTGGAAATATGAGTTTTTCCAAATAATAATAATTGGCTCGTGTGCCTAAATTTAGCAGTGGCTTGTCAGAATTTTGTGCAAGAACTTCAAAACCATGTTGTTCTATCTAATTTAACTCGAAAAATTGCCAAATTCATCAATCAAAGTTTTTGACAGACTCATATATTTGATCTTTTGTTCAAAAGTTTATCACTTTCGACTATATATATATATGTATATATATATATATATATATATATATATATACTGCCTGCCACTTGAATAAGGAATAAAATTTTTTTAATTTTAAAAATAATAAAAAAATATTTTTTTTGCGCAACCAAATTTCAAAGTGTTGGCTTTAGTTTCCTGAAGAAATGAAAAATATACATATTTTGTTATACTAAAATTATGCATTTATTTAAAGACATGTATTTCTGTGGTACTATTTCGTGTGTCACTTGAATAAGGAATATTTTAAAACTAAGCAAACTGCAAATTTTAAGTTATAAAAATGTATATTTTTTATTTCTTCAGGAAACTAAAGCCAACACTTTGAAATTTGGTTGCGCAAAAAAAATGTTTTTTCCTGAACTTTAGGAGATATACTTAATTAAAGTTAAAAAAATTTGATTCCTTATTCAAGTGGCAGGCAGTGTATATATATATATATATATATATATATATGGAAAATTATACTATTATTTTTAAAAAATTTTGAATTTTTATTCTAAAAAAACGCAAAAAATTCAAGGCCATAAATGATAAATTAAATTGAAGTTAAATAACTTTTAAACAATAAAAATAATATAGTACAGTCAAGATACTTTTTTCTTTATCTTTCTTAGTAGAATTCAGAAATGTAAAAATATTTAAAATTGGTTCATATTTGTAAAAGCTACAAACGCCGATATGCTTTTCACATTTCTCTCGATGTTCTAATTTAATCAAGATCGGTCTAGCAGTTTAAAAGCTTAAAAGAATTTTTCAAAATAAATATTCAATTTGCCAAACCATTCTGCTAAATCTAGCAGAAAATGGTAACACTGTATCCAACGTAGAATTGACACATTTTATTTCTCTGTGATGAGGGGCATTGACCATTTTGGGAGAATATTGATACAATTGATTAAAATTATTTACTTCTACACTCAACCAATAAGGATAGTAAATACTATAAAAATGCGTGCAGAATTAAAGAAAGATATGTTGAATATCAACCAACAAAATCATTAGTCAATCAACATCAATTTTAGTTAATTTTTCGTAAATTAATTAAACTGACAAAAAATCGCTAACTTGAATTGAATTGAATTAAATTAGTTAATTAAAAGGTGGTTAATTTGTCAACATTTTTGTCAAATATAATATTACTCAAATCAACAAGTTTGTTCTTCATATTAAATTATTTTCGACTACACTTTAGTTGAATTGAATAAACAAATTATTCTTATTAACAAAGCGAATTCTCAAGTTGAAGAATTATATACACTAAAACACATGCACACGCTTTGTTATTAGTCATTCTTCTTTTTTAGAAAGTGATCTTCTTTAAAAAATTTGTTCTATATTGAAGAAATTTCTTCAATTCTACACGTCATTCTTCAATTTGATTAAAATAAATCAGTTAATTTTAACGACATTCCATCAATTATATATATCTATATATATATATAGATATATATATATATATATATATATATATATGTATATATATATATATATATATATATTATTTTTTCTCAATTTTACTAAAATAAAATAGTTAATTTAAACAAAATTTCTTCTAGTTTATATTTCTTTAGTCAATTAACCAATTTTTTTTTTTATTCATATTAAAGAATTTTTAATAATTTAACTACTCTATTTTATTTGATTCTACTAAGTTAAAGTAAATTCGTTTATGTATTAACACATTTAATTAAATTTTTATGGCTAGTAAAAACTAAATAAATAATAAAATTATAAGACATATATATTAGTGTTTCGTAGAAAAAAAATTTCGTAGGAAGATTAATATATAATATAAAGAATATTTAAAAAAATTTTTAAATTGATCTTTACGGGTGTAGAACATTTTGTCTAAAAAAAATGTTGAGTTTTCTCCCGAAATAGACATCAAAAGATTCATAATTTGGAGTCAGTTATGAAATAAATATCAAAAATTTTCACAAAAAGTTTGGTCCATAAAACGACATTTTATTTCATTATGCGAAATGGATAAAAATGTCATAATTTTGTCACTTTGTATGCGTTATAGTAAATATGGCCCATAATAAATAATTTTTAAAAATTTTTTTCAAAAAATGCACTAAAAATTCTCTAGCGGAATAAAATCATATGGCGAAAAAAACTAAAAATATTTTTTTCTTAACAAGCTTAAAATTATGAATGTTTTTGAGACCTATTTCGCGAAAAAACTGTAAAGTTTTTTTTTTTTTTTTTTTTTTTTTTTTTTTTGGAAGACTTGAGATTTTCAATAGCTGATGGGGAACTGAAGATGAATCTTAAATTGTTTTTAGATATTTTCACATATTCAGCTCCTTAATATTCATCGTTTGAGAGGCCCTCCTACATCGAAATTACAAAATACTCTAACGTATATTTTTTAAATACAGTACGAGCTCGATCTGCGTAACCAATATCAAACCAGGGTTGTTGCAATTACCGAAAATGTTGCGATAAGTGATCACAGAATATTAAAGCAATTCATAATATTTTTTAAATAAGGAACTTATATTAATCAAATGATTCAATTTAATTAACTAAAAAGAAAAAACAAATGCTTTATTTCAATATTTACGCCTTGAGTTTTTCAACTCAAAAAAATAAATTCTAATTTAAATTTTAAGTGGGTGATAATTTAATGTGTATGAATGCATATATCTACAGGTCAGAAAAATCGTACGAAAAATTGATGCAATATTACAAATATCAATATAAAGTTGCACTTATCGATACTTTTCTTTAAAAAAATGTTTCATTTATAAACACCGTAATCTAAAAAAAGTACTGGTTGCGCAAATCGGATAATTGCGCAAATTGAGGTCGTACAAATCGACTAAAATATATATATATATATATATTACTAAAATTGTTTAGTTGTTGATTTGAAGAAAAATTGGTTTGAAGAAAAAATCTGTTAATTTTAGTATATATTTTCGTTAAAGGTATACGAACATTTTTTGTCAATATTACTTAAGAGTTATGGTTTAGTGTAGAATTTGAGGCTTCTAACTACCCAGCGGAAAATACTCCAGTTTTGTTTAAACCTATGTAAATGTCTACACTCTCCTTTGAAAAAATATTCAAATGACATTCCATCTTGCTCTCTATGAAAAATACTTAAAAAAGCCTCATGTTTCTTTTCTAAAAGATCCATTAAAAATTCTTGCTTTTCTTCTTTTGGAAGCTAATTCAGAATCACGTGCTTAATACTTACTTTTTGTCTGTCTGTATATTGAAAGCACGATAGGGCTCGAGGCAAATCATCTAAGAGTACCAAGTTTTTCTCGAATATTCACCTTCGGTTTTTTTTTTTTTTGGGTATTGAAAATGGGCAAAATTGGTTTATAAACAAAAAAAGTTATGGGCCAAAAACCAGAAAAAATCGATGTTCGTAGTAACTCTAATACATTTTTTCCTTCGATATCTCTTAAATAAAAGCTCTCACTTCAAAGAAATTTGTTTCAAATAATCAGGGGATCGATATTAACTCAGAAATCTAAAATCTGTGCGACCCGCCTAATTTACCGCCCACCTCACATATAAGGTGAAATAGTTGCAGATGGTGGGTATAATAGATTCTGCCAAGCCGAATATAATATTCTTACCCGTTGCCTCTAGTTTATTTGATATAACACTTCAAAATTCTATAGAAAACCTCATATTATTTGACAGCAAATACATACATACAGAAGTATTTATAAAACAACAACAAATTTATTGAGTGCCCCCAATTATGTGTTGTATGGCTACCAAGGCAACAAAGTAAATATGTATGTGCTAGAAATATATTAAATAGAAAAGAAAGAAAGCAAATCCATTCATACACTTTGTTGATAATTTAAGTCTGTTTTTTTTTTGTGTCACCACACAAACAAATATTGGTAAGCACATATACACACATACACACATGAATACTTTATTAGGATAGAAAATGTGGCATTCAAACAATTCTTTTATCGAATTTATTTAATTTTTTTCTACTTTTTTTCTATGAACTTATACATTTTTGTTGCTTAGTTTTTTTTCTAGTGTAGTTTTATAGAGACAAGTAAATACAAAGTTTGACAGCAATTTCAAAATTAAACAACCATAAATAAATATCTTTTAATAAATATTGTATTTGTCAATAAACTTTTCAAGAGGATTTCAGTGATTGCCAAGTTTTTTTTTTTGTATTTTTATATTTGTATACCAGCAAACAATTGAAGATAGTAACAAAAATATGCAAGTGTAAAGCATTAAAAAACATACATTTTTTGGTTATTGAGAAGTGATACTAACTTGAATACACAAAAAAATTATCTTTTGTCGAGAAAAACTATTGAACGCCAAAAAGACACTTCGGGAAGTTTTTTTGCTTAATGAAAAGTTTCTAAATTCACTGCTAGAAAATAAATACAGTGAAAGCTAACATAACCGGACAGTGATTGTCACGTTGATTTTATCCAGTAACGGAAGATGTCTGTCTATGGGATATAGTACATAATATATTGTTTTAATGTGGCTTTTTATTTCAAAATTTAAGATTGTAAATTAATTTATATTCATTATTTTATATACATTAGGGTGAGCCTCTTTTTAAGGAAGTATTCAGATTCTCGGTCTCACCCCATTAGAAATTTGAGAATAGCCCAAAAATTAAGGAATATCAAGTTTTATACTAATTGGAAAATATTTAGATATGGTTCAAAGTGATCAAAACCAGTAAAAAAAAAAACAGATTTTTGTGAACTTTGACCGTCAATATCTCACGTAGATCACACATGATTATTGGTAAATTTTGGTGTGATATATAAGATACCAAGATGAAGCTATACGCTGAGTTTCATTTCTTTTCTTCAACTTTTGATTGATCTCTTATTTTGTTAAAAATTACGTATTTTACTTTAAGTTTGTTTTACTAAAAAAAATAATAATTTTCAATTAATACAGTTTTCATAAATAAATTCATGTAAATTTAAATTAAAAATAAAATTTAAGTAACATTTTATTTCTCACTAAAATTTTTAATTCATTTAATCATCTGCTTGATTGTTTTGATCAATTTTTTTTTTTTTTAAATTTTTTGTTTTTAATTTTTTACAGTTTTTAGTAACTTATATAATTATTTTGGTGAGAGATGCAAATTTAAAAAAGTTTTTGATTTTCTCCACTTCTGGAAGGCAACAAACCATGGAAAATATGAATATATAAACTAAGTAATATCAGTTGTAGTAAGTTTTTAATGGTTAAACAAAGGTAGAAAAACATAAAATTTTAATTTTTAATCTTTCGATCGCTTTGAGCCACCTCTAAAAGTGTTTCAATCAGCCTAAAGCTTGATATTTCATAGTTTTTAGGCTATTCGCAAATGTCTAGGGGGTGAGATCGATAATTTGAACACCTTCACAAAAAAGAGTGCCACCCTAATATATATACATACATTTTTTAATTTATTTGTCATCTTGAAGCCACAAAGTCATGACATTAAGACGATAGTCAATAATATTATCTTTCAAATGTTTGCAGGGATATTACAAAATACTTCTATAAAAGTGTTAAATGACAACCCTCATTATTTAGTTATACATACGGTGACCCATACAAGTTAGATGACAAAAAAATATTAAAAAGCTGATCAAATAAAAATTACTTATGCCAATTTTTTATATCAAGATATTACACGTGTAATTCAGGGAAGAATTTAACCATTTAAATATATTTATCAAAATTAGGTAAATACTTTAAATGTTTTCAGAGACATAAGAATGTAAAATTTTAAGTTTGGAAATGGGACTCCACATATCCCTCAGGAAAGGAGCTATAGGGGCTCAAATTAGGGTATCTCTGACATAAAAAATTTTTAAACATTTGCCAATATTTTCTTTTTTATTCGATTTCAAATATTTACTCGATTTTTTAAAGGAGTAGTATTTGAAATTCAATTTCGAAAATATTAAGACACGAATTTTCCATTTTGAGCCATAGTTTCTGTTTCTATTTGGTGATTATTTTCCCACCTTAATTAAAATTTGTTTCTTAAAATAATTAATATAATAAATTTTAAGCTCAATAAGATTTGTTAATTGTCAAGTGAGGCCAAATACCTGGGCGTGTACTTGGACAGTAAATTGTCTTGGAGGAGAAACACTCAGGAGAGGGTCAAGAGGGGACTCAATGCCTATTACACCTGCAGGAACTCTATAGGCAAGAATTGGGGTCTTAAGCCGCAAGTTGTATACTGGATTTACACTTCGGTTGTTAGACCTATTCTTACTTATGGCTGTACAGTCTGGTGGAAGGTATTGAGTAGGGAAACGTACAGGAAACTTCTCTCTAAAGTTCAGAGGTGTGCTTCAATTGGCATCTCAGGTGCCAGGAGAAGTACACCTCAGGCGGCGCTGGACATAATCCTCCACCTTCTTCCAATTGAGGAATTCGTGAGGGATATGGCTGTCCGGGGCCTATTTAGATTGAAGGAACTGGGTTTATTAGGTTCCTCTAGAGCGGGGCATGTCAGCATACTAGATGAAGTCAAATTCAATGGTCGGACATTATCCTTGGCTGAGCCTAAGGATTATGTCGGGACCACGATTGACTTCGGGGCTACTCCCGCTTTGGTGTTTCCTAGTAGGGATCTTTGGGATGGAGTAGAAAAGCTCTATGAAGGGTGCGCGGTCTTCACGGACGGTTCGAAAATGGAAGTTGGCACTGGTGCAGGTGTATACTTTATGGGAACTGATATCAGACGATCCTACAAATTGTCTGACAGTTGTAGTGTCTTTCAAGCAGAGATTCTTGGCATTTATAAGTCTCTCGGCTTGATTGAAGGGAATGTTGAACGGGGGTCTGAGATTACTATCTATGTTGATAGTCAGGCGGCGTTATTGGCTCTGACTAGTCATTTTGTTAGGTCCAGATTGGTACTTGAGTGCAGAAGGGAATTGAGAAGGTTAATGGGTTCCTATATGATGAGACTATGTTGGGTTCCTGGTCATTGTGACATTCTTGGCAACGAAGTAGCCGATGAGCTAGCTCGCAGTGGCTCGGAGCTAGATAGGTCTTTCATAGAGTCATCTGTTAAGATTCCAATTGGGTCCTTCTTTAGGGCCATAGGGGAGTGGACTCTGGACAACACGAATCGAGCCTGGAATGACAGATCGGACTGCAGAGTTTCAAGGGCATTATGGCCTAGCTTAAAACTGGCAGATTCCAAGCATCTTCTAGGTATGAGTCGTGGTAGTCTTAGAGTCATAGTAGGTATGGTTACGGGTCATTTCTCAATAGGGAATATGATGAGTAAGTGGGACATTGGCACATCAGACTTCTGTAGAACGTGCGATGATGTTGAGGAGCTAGAGACAGTGGAGCACATACTCTGTCACTGCGTAGGGCTTCAGCGTAATAGGTTGAAGTGGTTTGGAAGCCATACACTACATGAACTAGGTGAGGTTAATGGCAAAGGACTTGTCAACCTCATAGGGTTTGTTATGGGGATAAAATGGCTTAGGAACAATCATAACTGATTGATTGGGTATAGGTTCCACTTTTCTCTTTTTCTTTTTCTTCTTTTCATAAAGGGATCACAATGGGCCGTTTGGCCTCTGGGTGTAGGCGTGAATGCGCCGCCCTTTCCAACCTAACTTAACCTAACCTAAGATTTGTTAATTATTTTTAGAGAAATATAGTCTTTTGATGAAAATATTTATTTCTGCAAAAAAAAAACAGTTAACCGGTTTTTTCGGAATTTTAAAAACAGCAACCGGCTTTTTCAAAATTCCAGCTATTCGAACTATTCGAAAAACGGTTTCTTCAAAAAGTCAAATAATCGATTACCCTAATAATAGGTTATATCTTATTTTTAAATACAATTAACGATTATCACAATAAAAAGGCAGCTTAATTTAATTAATTTTTTTTCAATTGATTTAATTTATTATTTTTCTTATAAAAAAAACTTACTTATAAAACAGTTCAAGTAAATTAAGACAAAAAAAAAAAAATATTTTGCAATGGTGTATTATTTATTATTAGGCTAAGTGTACCAGTAGTCGGCAGTTTAATTTTTTTCTTACTTACAAGTTCTTTATTTTCGAGCGTTATCATGGTATTTGAATAACGAGTAATTGTTCCACATCATTAGAGGATATCTTTCAGATTTAACTAGCTTTTTGTCAAAAAATAGCTACTAAATTTAGATAATTAATACATTTTATAAAATGCTTTCTGTTCCTTTTTTATGTAAATGTCTTAAACTATGCTCTAAAATTAACATAAAAAAATCAGAAAATTCTTAATAAAATACCATGAATAAAATTTTGAGCTTCAGGAACCCCTAGTAAAATTTTACGCAAAACAATTATGTAGAATATTATCATTTACACACAGAAAAAAAATTAGTTGAAAATGGTTACAAGTATATAATTTTTATTGATATAACTAAAATTTTATTTTATTAATTAAAAATTTTATCGCTATTTTATAATTATAGATATAAAAACGCAAGTATATCGCTATCTTAATTCCTGGTGTTATTAAATTGTTTAAGTTGCCCAAATATGTCTTGATAAAATAAATTTTACAAATTCGGTTGGAAAAAGCAAATTGAAAAAGCCAATTGTATAATAAATAATTAGTTGATGCAATAGAAAATTTATTTGTTTTGTTATTAATTTTAATTTTAAAATATGTTTTCCATTACAGCAGTAACTAATTCTTTATATAGAAATATAATTCGGAGTTCGAACTGGGAAAAATTCGGCACCATGATCGAATTATTGGTGCTTTATTATTTCGACATTTTATATAAAAAATATTAAAAATTATTTAAATGCATCAAACTCAAAATTTAGAAAACCGCGATAAAAAAGATATAAAACATGATATGCTAAAGCAAAATTAATTCCTGATAAAATCATTTACTTGATGTAATAATAGTTTCAAAATACATATGGGCCTATAAGTAGAAAATCGGATGGTACTTTGATGTTAAATATGCTGATATTGCATCTAAATATGTAGGTACACCTTCGTCTAGTCATGCGGATAATGTTTGAAACTTACACAAAGTATATTAATCAGAATTGGAAATAAGAAATCTGTGGCTTAAGAAAACAGAATTAATTTTTGGAAAACAACGCAAAAACAAAAGTTTCTGACATCGTCGAATCGAATTTATAGATATATGGTCCCGTATGTATTCATAAAATCATTACATAAATATGTATATTAAAGTTTTCCTTTTATAAAAGTAAATTTAAACATATTAATAAACATACTTTTAATGTTTGTTAAGTACAAATTCGGTTAATATAACTAAACCTTTTCTTCGGTGTATTTGTAATATTATTCAGTTAAACGGAATATTCCGCGATTGGAATTGATCGGATTAGATTGGCAAAAATTTCGGTTGCCACAACAAAATCTCTTTTTTCTGTGTATCAATTTAAAGTTTTATTTCACTTTCAATTTATTTCTTACAAACAGAATTAAATTGACCCCTTATAATGAAAGATAAATCATTATATAGTTCCGAAGAAATGTCTCTAATAATACGGAAATTATGAAACTTTTTGTTCCTACGGATTATTATGATTAATAACATCTTTAAAATTGCTCTATTGTTAATTTTTTTCTAAAAAATGCTATCAAACAATTATTGCTTAAGAACGGAGGAAATTGCCACCAAACTACTCATATAAGTATATTTTAAACATTTGCACTAAAAAAAAATAAAAATATTTTCTTTGCAAAATGTATTTTATATTAATATTTAATAGCCGGCATTATTAATTATTAATTATTTAAAATTAAAATTGTCGACTACTGTTATATATGCCGAACTTTGGTAATTTACCCTATAAATTCAAAAAATGATTTCACAGCTCCTGCATATAGAAGAGGCATGACTTGGATATTATTGTATTGGAAATTAACAAATATATGAGGTTAAACATTTTAAAATCATTCATTCTGATAAGTGAACAAATTTTTACATTAAAAAGAATATTGTAATAAATTATTATTTTAAAAATTGTAGTTGTTTTATCTAAACAATATTATTTCTTAAAAATTATATGTTTTTTATAAAAGTAATATAATAATTTAAGCTCCAATTTTGGTGAATATCAACCTACTGTGCACTGGTTAAAAACATGTTACCGTTAAGAATTTTTAAGAGGTGTCCAAAAAGGGGTATTTCAAAAATAATGTCGCCAAAATGGCGATTTTTTTGAGAAAAAGGGCCCGCCCATTGAAGCAGTTGGGCGGGCCCTAAAAAACTCCTCAAAATTTATTTATTAGATGAAAAAAGAAACAAAAAGTATTGTATTTTAAAACAACCTACTAAAATAAATTTTATTAATAATAAAATAATTTATTTATAATAATTTTTATTATTACAAAAAAGGATTTATTCTTAAAAATAGTTAACACAAAATTCTCTTTATATTAATTAAACTTCTGTACTTTTGTACGAGATCTTCAATCGGACTTCAGTCTTTCAAATCCCCATCTAACAAATTGAGAACTGAAAGCATAGATTTACAAGTGTTGACCTTAATTTTCTCATTAGTGATAATTTAGAAAAAAGACATTCCGCCGAGGCCAAAGTAAAAATATCAATTAGGATATAATTACTCATCAAATCTATTTTTTAATTTTCACAATCCGATCCAAAAAGATTCGGCATTTGATGTTCTAAATAGCTGTTCATAAACTTTATCATTGGCTTTAGTTCTTATCAGTTTCAGTTCATTTATAAATTTTTAGGGTTCTTTTTTTACATCAGTACAATGTGAAATAATCTCAAAATAATTAATTTCTTTGTTAGAATTAATATATGTATGTAAAATGAGTGGAGATATTTCAAACAAGTTGGTTTCTTGTCATTTATCACATAATCTTAAAAAGAGGTAGTTGAAAGGGGTAAAAGGATTTTTATCATTAATTTTAGATGACCACGTTGAAAGTTGTACACATTTGCATTTTATAAATTTACTGTGCATCCTGAGCTTATTCATTAAATTTTTTGAATTTTTGCGTAAAGCATCTTACTTTTTAAAAAGAAATCTGGCAACATCCCAAAAATTTTATAAAAATCTATATATTCCATTTATAACTTTTTACAAAGATCACAATTTTTTTTTCATTTTTTACACAGAAAAAAGTTTGTGCTTAAATATAAAAATTTACTTTCATTGTCTTAAATATTAACACTTTTCATATCTTTTGAAATTAATCAAAAGTCAAGAACACTTAAACAAATTTTTTCATTTATATTTTCAATTTGTAAATGCATGTTTGAAATTTTCTTTGGAAAATTTTTAGTTTTTAAAAATTTTTTGTATGAAAAAAATAAAATTTAAATATATGATTTTTTTTCTGTGTAGCATCATAAGTTTCATTTTATAATCATAACTGTTGTTAAAATTCAAAAACTCAGAAAATGGAATTGAAAATACTTAACTTTTTCCCATTCTTCTACACTTTTTGTTCGCAGATGAATTTTAGTGTTTCTTTGTTATTGTGCAAACTTACAACAATTACGTACAGAGTAGTCGATGTGACACATTTGATGTCAACATTTTTTAAATTTTAATTTAATTGTTTCATCTTTTAGTTGGGATCTATGCGCCTCAACAAATATTGAAACAATAATTGATAATTTAACTTTTTTATAAAGACCACAAATTATTTTAATTCGTAATTTTCCTGCTTTAAAAATAACAAAATGGCAGTCGACATGTCTAAAACTCTTGTTTACTTTTAGTTACAACTGAGCAAATATACAAAATCAAGATTCTTTGTTAGAGTACACATGAGGTAAAGTGGAGCAAATTGCAAACATTATTGTATACATGAAACATTTTTGCACACAGTTGCACCGTTTTGCATAATTTGTACTATCCATTGTGAGTACCCTTAATGTTGTATATGTTTTTATGAAAATCAGAAAAAAATATCAAATTTATGTAAATATTGTCTTATATTGCAAAAAATGTTATTATCTTGTGAGTTTTAATGCGTCCAACTAGGAACAAGTAAAAGGGCTTATATGCATCATTTAAATAATAATATAATAAAATGAGCTTTTGATGTGATTTTGTTGATAATTTCTGCAAGTTTATTCGAAAAAAGAGCTTTTTTTACAAATTGTCTAAAGAAATAAACTCAATTATTTAAAAGAAGAGGATCTAAAGTTGGCAATGTAAATAACGACAATATTTATTCAATTCTAAATTAATTAGAATTATATATTTTCAAAGAATAAAGTACTTTTATTTAAGAGCTGAAATAAATATTTTAAAAATCATAGTGTTACGATTATTATACCCTTCATCACCGGTTTGCCATTCCGTTTGTAATTTCCACATTTTTTGTGAGAGAGGAAAAAGTTTATACTTTCTGGATACTTGTCGGTTGAAATATCATTTATAAAGCCCATAGTTCTAAATAAGCTACAGACTTGGTTTTTATATAGATCTATCACAAATATTTTTCTTGAATTCCAATTTATGCGTTCAATCAAATCGATTCATAAACAACCGAGTTATTGCCAGATCTGTTTTTTATTTATTTAATGTCTGATTCCTTTATAGTTATTTTCATGTGTAATGAAAAACAACAAAAGCAATAAATCGAAAAATTTTTTAAGAATAAAATCAGTTGATCCAAGTCATAACGCTTTATTAGATATTTTGTAGCCCCTGTATTAATTATGGATGTCGTTTTTTCATAAATCTATCACAAATATTTTTTCGAATTTCGATTTTTAATACAGTCAAATCCGTCCATAAATTTCCCCCATGTCCATTTTAATTTAATATTGTCTTACATTTATAAAATTTGCACTATAATGATTATATCTTCCTTGAAGATATTCAGAGTTTTGTAAAATTTCAAACTATTAAATTTATTGTTTACTAGCTTTTACCGGTGCGCTTCCTACCCTGTTTGATTAATATTTATTTTATATGGGAGTTACTTAACCTATTCACCCTATTCGAAATTTGATATGAAAATTACTGTTATAACTTTTTAAGACTACCAATGTAATAGTCCTTTAGGTGATAAAATTTGTGTATTCTTTGTATGAGGTCTGCATCTCCCCTTGGTTCTATTCATTTAATCAATGCGATATAATTAGATGAAAGTTCCCACGAAATTTGATGGCTCTCACTGTAATAGCTCCTTAGATATGCCATAATGAATATATGATTTATATGGGGGTACTACTCCCCCTGCTCCGATCGAAAAATAAAAAATTATATTTGAATTTAGCAACACACAGTTGGCCGAAAATATGGGTGTGACATCCGATAAATATCCAACGTAATCTATAATATTCTACAGTGTAATCACTTTCATTAATTACGTGCAAAATTTAAAAAAATAGATTATTTAAAAGTAGTCATAAAATGTTGATGTAACGTCTAATTGAGATCTGAGATAGCCTACAACCAGTCCCGACACTGGTACTATCTATTTGTCAAATTTCGTGAAAATCGATTCAGTCGTTTAGACGTGATTGATACACAACAAATAAATTTACGCCTCATTTTTATAATATATATAAGGATTTATAAAATCTCAATTCTATTTTAATTTTATATCAAAATGTAAATTATTTAGATTTTAGTGTTTAATATCAATTCATTTTCATATAACCCATCTCAACACAGGTGAAAAGTATACAAGATTCGGCACAGCCGAATATAGTACTATAGCTTGTTTTTTATTTATTTATTTATTATTATTATTATTATTATTAATTATTATTATTATTATTATTATTATTATTTATATTTTTTTTTTTTTTTTTGTCAATTATTCAAATAAAGTTGTAAAATTGTTTTGCGTAAATTAGAATAATTTTAAGGTATTAGTTATGTAATAAAAACTATTGAGATTTCCTTGTAGAATAAAATTGTGAAATAAAACTTTTTTCGAAATTTTAATTAAGATCCCTAAAAATATGCAACACAAAAGAAAAGTAATCAATCTATCAGGGTATTCAATCGATTAACCGTCATTCGGTTATCCAATTAATTTAGGTCAATCAACTGTTCGAATAATTTAAAATTGTCTGAAATATTTGTTAGAATATAGAATAAACGGAAAAAATCCATTAACCGAAATTTGGTTTTCTGGATTTATAAATTTAGAATTTTTTTTTTTTTTAATTTTAAGATAAATTTGTGTTAAGTACATCTTTTTTAATGTCTGTTATATCTCAGCAAAAATAAATAAAAGTAATTTTTACGTTTTCTTGTGTTGAGGAAGTAATATAAACAGTATTAAAAAATATTACTAAAAAGAGACTCAAATGATGAATAGGTATCAAAAAGAAAACATCTTCCAATGATAAGTCTATATTAAATTATTATTAGTTTTTAATTTTTTTTTTTTTTATTTTTTAGAATTTTTAATAAAATGCGACATAATTATAACTTCATAAATAATTTAACTTGCGACAATAAAAAATTTAATTTTGAAAAGTCTGATTTATTAATAAAGCTGAATTAGGAGAATTTTTTGTAACATTGTAACATTAAATTTTTTCATACAAATGGACGAAAGAACTGATAAGATGCATTTTTTTTAAAGACTTTGATCTATATATTTGATATATATGTTTCTAAAAACTATTACGATAGATTAAAAATTAGGACTATTTACATCTCTTCATGTATTACTTAGGCTATTATTTATAATTATTTGTCGAGTTAACCGAATAATATGAAATCCCGAATAATTGGATACCCTACTATCTATTCAACCTTGATAATGTTTATCGCTTAACGTATAAAAACGATATGTTCCAGTAATAATTGTAAACTCAATTTTCTTTTGTTATATTCTATATAAAATACAATCATTTGATATTTATTGTCATTATTGTTGTTGCTGCTGTTAACACTTGTAATTAGAACAAGTACTAAGTATGTATTTGGTATTTTAAGTATTTGTTATTCACAAGTCAAGTTATTATTTTTCCTTACCAAGGATACTTGTTGGAGAACTAGTAAAAGTGTGGTTAAGTATTGCAACTGAACATTCCTATTTACATACAACGTACAACCCATTGCTTAAATAGCTTCATTGAATATTTGAATTTATTGACAGTGTATTTATGCTTTTTGTAAAAAATTAATATCTTTGTTTAGTATTATTGAATTTAGTAGGCTTGAAAGACTGTGAAAATTAGCACATACAATTACAGATTGTTACAATTACACATTGTTACAATTACTTACTTTTACTAACTGAAATATTTGTTAGAATATATATATATATATATATATATATATATATATCTATATATATATAACTCCAATTTCGAATGCCAAAAATGTTTGACCACAACATCATAAGTTTCATTTTATAATCACGATTGTTGTTCAAAATTCAAAACCTCAGAAAATGA
Source organism: Protocalliphora azurea (assembly GCA_932274085.1). Taxonomy (NCBI): domain Eukaryota; kingdom Metazoa; phylum Arthropoda; class Insecta; order Diptera; family Calliphoridae; genus Protocalliphora; species Protocalliphora azurea. Next base: position 45,971,119 of record OW026521.1, read on the forward strand.
GCTTGAAACTTATTAAATTTTTCCCCATTCTTCTACACTTTTAGTTCACGGATGAATTTTAGTGTTTCTTTGTTCAACTTTCAACAGTTACGAACAGAGTAGTCGATGTCACACATTTAATGCGCCCCTCAACGGAATACAAATATTGAAACAAGGATTGATACTTTGTCTCTGAGTTTGTAAAACAAGAACAAAAATTATTGTAAAAATTTGTGAACCTAATCTTTTGTTATTTAATATTATAAAATCAAAGGAGCATTCAAAATAGATTAAATGCAAAAATTTTATGCACTTATTGCTTCTGTATTTTTATATAGCAACCGGTGAAACAGTAAAAATATTAGATTAGAAAATTTTATATTTATTAAATTATAAATTGCTTAATTATTTAATATTTTCGTTGAATGAGGCTCCATTCCACTGGTCCTAACTGATAGATTTTCATCAATATTTAATATTTTCGTTGTATGGCGGGAGCATTACCCTTTGTCATATCCGTCCCATTTTCGTTCAAAGTTTGGAGTTTGCTGTAACATAATTTAAGTTATCGAAAAAATAATACTATTTTCTTTGCATAGTGTATACTATACCCCTAGCCGTATCCTTTGCATTCGTAAATAGTTATTAAGTGTTAAGTGAAACAGTTCTTAAGTTTTGCGATCGAAAAGTAATAAAGCCTATATCATTTCTGGGGTTCACATTATGATACTGTTCAAGAAAATCGGTCGGCTGTCTATAAGGTACAAACACAATTCATTTATATACATATATATATATATATATATATATATATATATATATATATGTGTGTGTATGTAAGTTTTCATTTGACGCCCATATTGGGTTGTTAAATAGTCGTAAATATTTTATTATTTTTTATTTTTTTAATATTTGTACCTCTCGAAACTTTGAAGTTCTTTTAAAAGGAAATTTCAGGTTCTGGAGAAAAACTGAGTACTAATTAATTTTACATAAAATTTTCTATAATTATTTCTGTATACTAAATAATATTCAATACATAATAGTATATTCATAGTATTTACTACATAGTACATGTATGAGTGTTATGTGAATATAAAAGTATACTTTGTTAGTTTATTATAATAATTTAATTTATTGTAAGATACCGTTTCTAAAATGTTCGTCTCTGTATTATCCTTTTGCGAGGTAGATAAAAATGAAAAAGTTTTTTTTTGTGATCTTTTCCATACTTCTAAAAAAAACAGTATTTAAATTTGGTATCGTAAAAAAGGCAGACGTTTACTACGCCAAAAAAATATTATTGTAAATCCCACTCCAAAGTATTCCGTCAGACTTAGAATCAATTTCTGTGTCAATTTAAGGATTTGCGTCTGGACCAAGCTTATTGAAATTGGTTATGATCAGTCTATTATTTCACCTAGCTCCCAAACGAATGTCCCCCTTGAATAATGGTTTAACGCTCGTAAGTACCTTAAATATAAAACTATTTTAATAAGTATAAGTATAAATCTTTGTGTCAAGTTTGATCGGTCCATATTTGACCATGGATCCCATGAAAACCCCTCTTTCGAGAATCACTCTAATGTATTAAGACAAGTTTTATAAAAGTAGAAAGCAAAGTACCAAATTTAATTAGCCCTTTCATGCCCAATGTTGCGTTTCCTTCATATTTTTCGCTTAAAAATCTGTCATTTTTAATTATTAAAAAAAATATATATATATTTTTATTGAGTTACTAGATATATTATATGAACTTTGAGAAAACATTTATATAAGTATTATTGTTAGTGGGTGATTGATAATAATTTGTAAATGGGTATCAGAAAGAGAAGTTCTTTTAGTTTTATTCAAATAAAAAGCAGAAAAGCTAAATTTTATAACAAAAGCTGACATTGAAAAATATAGTAAGTGCATCAGGACACGCTACCAAGACCAAAAATTAAAGTTCTTATAAAAGACAAACGAAATCACCTACGACTTTGATATTGACATAGTTATTATATATACCTTTATCTATTTCCGTTATATGTACTTTTATCTATGGTAACAAAAAAGTCCAAACACCGATGAAAATTTGGGCATCAAAAGGTTAGGTACACAATTGACCAAAGCTCTCATATGAGGTCAAATTTCGGGAATCACTTTAAAGTGCATAAATTCGATATGTGTTAGTATCAATATAATACTATGCATACGTATATTTTATAGAAATATAAATCAGGCTTATTACAAGAATCGCTACACACTTGGTCACAGTTCCCATATAAGACCCTTTCCGAAAATCACTTTGACGCACCTAAACAATGGTGTGGGATATCATATGGTCGTGCTTGACCGACTATAACATTCTTAATTGTTTTTTTAGCGTAAACAACATCGGTATCTTTTATTTTGACGCCACCCTAATGCTACATATGTCTTTGCATGTGTAATTTAATCAGTGTGTTAATAAAATCGATTCCAATGTAAATATATCTAACAACATATGTACATATATATATTGGAGTTTAAGTTGTTTGTTTATAGATAGTGTATTTGTGTGCATGTTTTTATGAATGTGTTGCCTTATGAATAATGTTTTGAGGTCAAGAAATATTAAAACTTCGACCAACTGAACAAATTATAGGTTTTCTCGTTTATACGTATACATTAAACTGCTCCAAATAAAGCTGACTTTAAAGTAAAGGAATCGCTTTCTATTTCAACATTAAAATAATAATAATAATAAAATTAAAAATTTGTCAGTACGTTGCTTACAAAGGTATTCGAAAACACGTAGTTGGTTCTAATAACTTTAATATTTTCTAATCCGATTTTAACTTTTTTATCTTGTTTGATAGATAATTATGTCTCGGTTACCATTCCTTTGCATTAAATTGCCAAAAAAAATTGATAGTAGCTAAATAAAAAATCTATAAAAACGTCAAAATTTCCCCATTTAAATGCACCCTACAAAATTTAGGGTCGATGTGGCAAATGTTAGCGACATCCGATCAATCTAATGACTTTGTGCACTATGTTTTTACATTAAAAAGAAAAGCCCTTGAGAGATTGTTCTTTTTGATATCGGATTTTTTTGGAGCAGTCTAATGTACATACTATCATTATTTACCAACACTAAATTACGGATATCGGACAATTAATAATTTCCTTTAACATTAAGGTAAAAATCGATAATTCTAACTCATTATTTTGGAAAAAAACGTGTTAAAGTTTAAATTAAAATAATTTGCGTGAGGTTAATTTGTAGTTTGTATGCTTGTAAAGAATGGTTTAACAAAAACTAAATTTATTTATAACACCTTAGATAATAACGGGGATATAATTTACACTGTTTATAAATAATATTTTTTATGAAAAAAATATGCAAGAAAATGACAGTAAATCCATTAAATTATTTTAAATAATAAACTGTTTAAAATAATTGAATATTCTTACTAATAATTCAGCAGTTAAATAAAGAAATATATAAATAATCGCATGTAAATATATTGATATCGAAAATATTGTCTTCGTTCCTTTAAAAAAATCATAAAGTTATTGACAACTTAAGTGAAATCGCAATCAATATCATATGACAATATTGACACTTAATTATTCACTTCTTCTTCATTATTCGTTCTTATTTTCCCTAATTGTTGAAATCAGTATTTTCGGTGATTTCACACACAATCTTTTACACACACATTTTTCCACTTATCCATACATACTTTCGTTTTATACGACCTAAATGCATAAGTGTGTGTAAAGTACCAGGGCAATCAAAAATATGCTCTAAAAAAAGTGTTTTATGCGCATAAAATATGCCCTGAAAATTAAAAAAATATGCACTTCAAATATTATCTGGATAAATGTTAATTTGTCTACTATTCTTGGCAAAAAATAACTTGATTTTTATTAGCAATTGCTAAAAAAATATTTTCTTTTTGCACTTAAAAACATTCAAAGCTAATTTTTTTAATTCAAGAAATTACAAAATTATTAGGAAATCGAATTTGAAAAACGTATGTGACAAAAGAAAATTTCACTAATGGCAAAATATTCTATTAGGTGCAAAATATGCACCCTAAGTATGATCAAACATGCTGAAAATTCCAAAATATGCAAAAATGTGTCCTAATAATCAAAATAATCAAAAACATGTAGTAAAAACTCGATTCCAAAATTACTAAAATTGCCTGAAACGGACAAATAACTAAGAGTTTAGTTCATTTGAAGCCCAGAAAAGAAATATGATTTTGCATATTTTTGGTTGCCCTGGTAAGGACTAATTGTTTCTTTTTTTATTCTTCTTTTTCTTTTGTCAACTTTAGAAAACTTCAATCAAGTACTTTTGCAAATAGACATTGGTACTAGTACAAATGAATGTGTATAATTGTTGAATATTTTTTTCTACCCAGCGAGTATTTTCTATAAAATTTTAATTAAATCATACCATGCTAATTCTTTTTATTATGGTAGCATTGACTAAAATCGCAAATTAAACATCTAGAAGCCATGAAGAAAACTTGCAGGGTATACTGTGATGTTCGCCTTAATAATAATGTATGTGGGTGAATAGTTCATTAGTGCGGAACATTAGTTTTGTAAAATAGTATCTTTTAAGTTTGATATTACTAAATTAATATTTGCATGGTTCTTAATACATAAATATTCGAAATCCAAACTTTACGGAAATATCAAAATCCAAGGTATGCTATTGGATCGCATGATTCATAATTTAGTACCTTTATAATTCACTAAAGTTTTAGAAATCAAAATTTTATTTCCTGAACATTTAATACATTTTAAATTGTACTTTATGTAAACAAAAAATAAAATTAAAAATTTCTCAGTGACAGGGAAAGTCACTGTATAATAGCGCAGTAACACTGCAATAATGTGAATCAGTTGACCATAGCGCAAGTCTGATGCCGTTAGTTTTTTTTTATGTATAAAAATATATTTTTATACTAAAAGAGTTTTTATCACTTATTAAACTAAGTGTTGGATGGAGTACTTAGTAAGACGTTATAGTCCTTTTTATTTCCGTTTTATTTTTGTTGAACATCGGGACAACGTACATATTTTAAGTACTCCTAACGTCGAGTCTATACTAGAGAAATTTTTATCAAGATAAATATCAAATTTTTATCACTATAAAACTTTGCCTAATGTAAACTGTATTTGCCAATATTATTGCAGTGTTAAAACAAAATTGTCAGCGCTCGAGTACTGACAACTTTATCTTGACGTTGCTTGAGAAAAGACGCCATTTTTTATTTTATTTTTTACATGGTGTATACATCTTCCCCATAATTGATTGAGATAAAAAATTATCTGCAATTTAGGCAAAAAATTTACATTTGTCTTGATAAAAATTTCTCTAGTATAGACTTGATGTAAAGTAGAAAAATAACTTCGTAAACTTGTGGACAACTCGAACAAAACTAATTAGTTATTCAGGTAAAAAAATAACCACTTTATATTTATTTCCGATTATACTTGCTAGCTTAATAAGAAAGCATAATATTTGCTAGGATAGTACAATATAAACTAAGGAAGATTAGTCAGTTAGCGACATTTAAACAGCTGAGGTTTATTTTCTTTTGACAGCAATATGGCGGCTTGTGTTCTAAAATTTGAAGTGTCAAATTGTTGTTTATGTTTACATTTTTTATTTACTTTTGTGTTATTGAGTCTAATTCCTTATATTATTACGTGATATGTCAAATGTGTTTTTGTTTTTTATAAACAAAAAATGACAGTTGACATAAGAGATTTCAATGCAAAAAGTTATTGTAGAGTTGTTACCTTACCTTAGTTATTGTACCATGGTATAACTTTATCACATATGGTAGAGGAAAGAGACAAACATTTTTAGTTGTGATCAGCTTTATGTATATATATATATATATATATATAATAAAGGAATCGAGGAATATTTAAAAATTATGCAAATGTGCACTTATTACTTTAGTTTGTTAAAAATATATTTTAGTTCACAAAGTAGACTACATACATACACACAAAATGTTCTAGTATAGCTAACGACTACAGCTGAATAAACGAAATTAAATATCGTTTAAAAATGGCACAGAATACCAAAATCGATACATTTATTGTTTTTTATTTTTATAAACGTTTAGATTATCGTTAAAGCAAGTCAATGAATCGCAGTACTGGGACCTTCCATGAATTTTTCCTTTTTTCCCCATAAAGTATGCATCAAATAAAACAAAACACAAAGAGACTTTAGAAAATGTGTAATTATTTTATGAGTTTTTAAGCGATTTTAAAGATAAATATATTGTTTTATTCTAAATAAAATAATATTTAAAACTATATATAAATATGTATGAATATAAAAAAAAATTACATCAAAGTCGAAATTTCTAAAAAGAAAAGTAAAAGTAAGTCATTACTAATTTTTTATGTCATCCAAATGACAAAAAATTAATATAGTTAAGAAGCTTTCTAAATCAATTCGAAAATCTTAAATGAACTTAAAATTTGGCAAGCTGAGAGGTCTCTATTGCAGGAACTACCCTTGGAATATCTCAAAATTTGGATGGTGTTTCGAAATTTTTGAAAATTGTTATGCGATATCCTTAAGAAGATCTATTGCCAACATTAGATAGCTTTTCGAATGAAAATAAAAAGTTTCATTATGTGGTAAAGTGTTATTATTATTATTATTATTATTATTATTATCTTAGTATTATAGTTTTTATCTTAGATTTTGGATGACAACATGTTTTCTCATTACATTGCGCAAATTTTTATGAAAATCGGACCTCCAGATTATTCAAAATGTTGAAAAAACCTAAATTACCTAAAAAATTTTTTAATCTTTTTGATCTTTTTATATTTTATATTTACCCCATACAAAATGGTTTATATTATATTTCAAATAGCAATGAGGGTCAATAAAAGCATTTTTTTATAAATAAAAACCCATTGAAAAAAACAATACACAAATTTTGGCCGAAAGTTTTTGAAGGCAAAGAATAAAAAATAAAAAATAAAAATAAAAAATAAATTTGTATGGGTTGAAGTCAATTTGCATTGAAATTTTTTTGGAAGTGTTTATTTGGTTAATATATTGAGCTGTGTAAAGCAAAGGTGATTGACTTCATAAAAGTAAATATCGTGGTATATTATGCAATAAAGATATATCTTTAAAAGTACTTTAATATTCCGATATAATGACATTGTTATTTTGAGTGGTTGGAAAAATCTCTAAATTTAGTCCAATTGTAATATCTTAAAATCTCCGAATATTTCTAAATTAAAACCGATTTCAAACAGGGAAAATTTCGTAGAATTTTGTCGATAAATTTGCAAGATAATCAAGAATATAATAACTGAATAAGGGGTCCGGAAATTTTCGACATCGAATTTTTAGACTCTTGATTAAAAAGTCCTTTAGAACTGCTCTAAAAGTCTTAAAACGGATACAATTTTTTAGTATATAAAAGTAACATTATACGTTGCCTTTTAAAGATATTATATAAGATTTATGTTAATTTTTGGAAAAAATATATTCCGCATAAGTAACCATAAAATTTAATTTCAGTACTTTGAAAGTGAATAATTTGCCCATTATTTAAAACTTTTTTATGCTGATAAACCGGTTAAAGTACCTGAAATTCATAAAATGCTATGTTTCTACATTTCTTGGTAGATCATCTGTAACAAAAAACCATCCTAATTTTATAAAAACGTAGGTCTAATGGTAAAAGGGAATCTTATGAATATTTAAAGTTTTTTCCTAATAAATATTTAATCTTTTCCTTTTTTTATCTAATAAATATTTAATGTTTTTTTTCTCACATGCTGTAATTTTAGAGATACCACAGTCCATTCTATAGAACTTAATTTGACATTTTAAGGAACTGCTTCCTTAATAATCAAAATGTTCATTGTAAGATGTTATTAGAACGTTATATATATTATTTTCTACTAAAAATGTTTTTAAATTTATATTTTAAACAAAAAATAAAATTTAAATTCCCAAAAATTCCTTATAAAAATTTCACTAGAAATTTTATTGAAAATAATTGCCAGGAATTTTTTCCCGAGAAGGAACCGTATTTCCAACTAAAATGAACACTTATTTCATATTAAGATATTATTTGTGATTTTTTTTTTGTCTTGACACTATTCCATCGTGAACTGCATCAAAGAATATAATGAAATCTTTATGGGCCATTACCAAAAAATTTTTGATTTTAGGCCTTATTTTTTATTTTATTTTATTATTATTATTTATTTATTTATTATTATTATTATTATTATTTATTTATTTATTGTTATTATTATTTATTTATTATTATTATTATTATTGTTTATTTATTATTATTATTGTTTATTTATTATTATTTTATATTATTATTATTTATTATTTATTTATTATTATTATTTATTTGTTTACTATTATTTATTTATTTATTATTATTATTATATATTTATTTATTTATTTGTTTATTATTATTTATTTATTTATTATTATTATTATTATTTATTATTATTATTTATTTTTTATTATTATTATTTATTTATTTATTATTATTTATTTATTTATTTATTACTATTATTATTATTTATTTATTTATTATAATTATTTATTTTTTATTATTATTATTTATTTATTTATTATTATTTATTTATTTATTTATTACTATTATTATTATTTATTTATTTATTATTATTATTTATTATTATTATTATTATTATTATTATTATTATTATTATTATTATTATTATTACTATTATTTATTTATTATTATGATTTATTTATTTATTATTATTTATTTATTTATTATTATTATTATTATTATTATTATTTATTATTATTAATATTATTTTTATTATATATTTTTTTTTTTTGATGGCACATTAAAATCCATTTGTATAAATATAAAGTGACTCGAATGTATGTGAAATCGGTTCGCGTTAATCATTTCATGTAGAGGGCGCGAAAGTTATTGCGGTTTTATGTTGAACATATAACAATTTTTACAATCTAGAAGTTTATGTATAATTCTGGTAAAAGTTACACGTAATATCAAAACTTACTGAGTTATTCAAATGAAAATTATAATATTTTCAATGTTTGATAGTATTATTGTAGCATATTTTAGGGTTTCCTAGTAAAATTAAAAAAAAATAAATTCTTTATACTAAAGATCCCGATTTTTAAGAATTTTACGAAAAATTGGGTTCGCATCTAAGTTATTTTTTTCATATATTAAATATATCTCATTCAAGTTTATTACACAGAAACGCTATTTAATATTGTGATTATTTTTTAGCCCAAATAAATTTGTTTGGTCCATAAAGTTTTTCACTTTCGTAATTTTTTGATGCTCCTCTATATTTCCATTAAGCATTACAAACACCTTTGACATAAATTTATGGTTTATGGTCGTTCTTATATCTAAATATCCAAGATTTGTACAAATAGCAATTTGCTATATAAAAATACAAAATCAAAAAGTGTAATTTTTGAGTAATTTCCAAAAAGACCTAAAAAATTTTTTACTAAAATTTTTTTTAATACTCCTTCGATTTTATTGTATAAAATAAAAAAAAATAATAATAAGTTCACAATCCATGCTATTCCATTAGAAACTGTGAATGTGCCTCGCAAAAAATAGATTTTTTTTAAAAACTTTTGCTATTGTTTTCCAAATTTTGAGACTATCTGCTGCGTTGATTATTTGGGGCATATAAACGAGGTATATTGAAAAATAAACATATTTAGAACAAGTATCAATCCGAACTTTTTATTCAATTGAGGGGCACACAGACCCCGACCGAAAAACCAAAAAATGTTATCCTCAAAATTTGTCTACCCTGTATATAACTGTTGAAAGTCGGCACAATAACAAAGACCGATTAGTTTATATAAGATCGAATAAAATCAAAAAGTATAAAAGCGACAACAAAAAGTGTGCAAGAATGGGAAAAAATTAAGTAATTTTAAGACCTTTTTCTAAGTTTTTAAATTTGAACACCAATCACGATTATAAATTGAAACCTATAATGCTAAAATTTAGCGCTCTAGTAGTTTTAAGTCTTGTGATTTCAGATCTGTAAGTCGTTTGTTTAAAATAGTATTACCACAAAACTTATTAAGCTTTAGAGTCAGTTTTAGCCAGGTTAAAATTTTTTGATAATGGCCCATATCCGATATCAAAAAATTATATATATATATTCCTTTTTTTACTCAAATTAATTTTTGCGAAACATACTTTTATATCTTGTTTTAGCATAAATTTTTATCTAATCGATTTTAAAATTTTGTTATTCCTTTGACTTCAACATTATACAATATTCTCTAGAAAATTAACACTGGGGAAAAAAAAAAATTGCAAATGTTAAATAACGTGACTGGAAACCATTTTCGCACTTAAATAATGAAAATCAAATCAAAAAACAAAAATATTAAAAACAAAAGTGTGAGTTTCCATTTGCATTTATGTTATGATATTGTAAATGTACTTATTGGTGCACAATTTGTTGTGAATTAGTTTTCTTTTTGTATACAAACCTGTTGTTCCATTTTTTGACTGCGACTGCTGATTGCCGACATAATGGTGCTGATACTGAATACTAATGATGATGAGTAAAAATGGGTTGAAAATTTTCTCTGGCTCACAAATAAAATTTCAGGAATTCATAAAATTATTTATAATTTTCTTATTTGAAATAACTCGTTTAAAAAAGACACTTATTCTACATGTGTTGCTGGTAATATGAAGAAGGAAATATTTCCTTACAATTTTCTTGCAAAAATAAATAAAAATATTTCACCGATTTATTTTACTTATTCATTTCATGTTTTTACTGGTCGTATAAACATACTTTTAGGGTACAAAAAAATTATTATAACAGCTGTTTAAGGATTTAAGAACAACAACAATTACACTGCACTCTGTACTTAGAATTTAAATTTCTTTTGGAAGTAATTACATACATATATTTCTTCTTGTACAAATTTTTAACTAAAAAAATCAAATTACTTCTGTTGCAGCAACCGCGTTAGTATTTAAAATAAAACATCTGGCAGCTTTTTGTGGCATTAAAAAGACGTAAACAAACGCCGACAAAAATTAAAACGAATTTTAATTCTTTATTGAAACTGCACTTGAAGCTAAAATTACACTTTTTTGTTTTTGTTAGTCTTACAATAGACACTCAAACTCGTTTTGCTCTTTTATATTGTTCTTATTCGTAAAATTATTAACACTTATTTGTTAAATTGTATTTAGACATTTTCTCCATTATAAATGAATCACAAATGAATCAAAGAAATGACGTCATTTTCTTTATTGAACTGAAGTAAAATAAATTTACTTTCAAAATATACTGACTAATTCAAAATCCACGTATTGTTTAAAGACAAAAATTCTCGTTAGAAAAACTTAGTCTAATCGAGGTTCGATTTGACACTTTGATTACTGCAACTATACGGTTTAAATGCTAAACACAAACTGATTTTTAACAGACTTTAAAATAATAATAATCGACATATTTAACATTTGTAAATATTTTTAAATATTTATGTTAAAATCTTGCACACACTCGATACAGATTCTCTCTCAAAATCTAAAAAAATTTCCCTTTTGCAGAAATGTTGTATCCTTTTCGCTGAATAAATAAAAGGATGTGAGTTTAATGTAAGTTTAACTGCTCTCTGTTTACATCTATTACTCTTCCTACTGCATTCTCTTCTGTTTTACAGCTACATAAACTCTCTGTTATTGTTTTAAATGAGCCATTACTTTCAAGAGTATTCTTTCTGTTATGTATCCTCGCATTTATTTCTGTAACAACAGAAAATTACTTTGTCGGCAAGGATTTGTTACTTTTGACAGTACTAGTGAGTAAATGAATGAGAGAGCGTGCAGTGCATGTTTATTTAGTTTAACAGGACACTATAGCAACCTTAATATGACTAACATGTATAAACAAAAGAATAAAATAAAAAATAAAAAACACATGTACACATCCTTACTCCATACAATGTGTCTGTTTTGGTTTTCGTTTTACTTTTTCTAGATGCAGCTGCTTTTTCAGAGATGCCACATTGCAAAGTTTTATATTTTAATGAATTATATCTCACTGTCTAAAACTTGAAACTAGTAATGAAGTAAAATTGACTTAATAATACCCTTCATTAGTTACTAATACAAAATTAGTAATCATGACAATCAACAATTTACAATATTAGATTTTTTATATGATTCACAGTTAGAGTATCAAAGTTAGATATCAAAAAAAAAAAAAAATAATAATAATTATTTCATTTTAAGGTACTTTTTCTCAAAGTGTTTATCCTGTTGTTATCTTTTCGCTTTTCTTAAAATAACTGAATATGAAGTTTTGATACCATTATCCAATTTTCCTTGGGGCTATTATTATAAAAAAAAATTAGTTATTTATTTGTTCAAGGTGCAGGGTGGAAAATTTCGGCCAAAATCCAATAAGTCTGTTATTTCTTAGAGTTAATGAATTAAATTTGGTACACGAATAAAAAAAATATAATTCTTTATTCACAAACCAAATTTTTTACGGAAACCAAAAGTTGATGGCCGGATAAATAATAACAAAGAATTATGTTAAGTTCAAACTTGATAAATATCAAAATAATTTAACTAATTTAAGCATAAGATATACTTACAAGCCCAATGAATATTTTAAAATGTTGAACTTTAAAAATATTAAAAAATTTCTCATTTCTAGTAGTTACTAGAACTGTTGTGATAAAAAAGGTAGCAGGTATTAGGAGCTAAAATTGATATACAATTACTTACGACACTTAGGAGTATACTACCCTATTTAGACTCAACGTCTATTAAAAAAAAATGTCTGGTCAATTAAAGTTTAAACTAAACATTTTTTAATAATAAAAAAATTTTGCATAAAAAGATTGAAAATAAAAGAAATTTCTCAAAAAGATAGAAAATTTCTCAAAAAAAAAACCTATATGTGGCAAAAGTGCATAGAATACTTTTTTACATGAAATTAAAGAGTATTTAATAAAAACAATGATTAATAAAAAAAAATATTAAAATTATCATCATTATTATTATTATTGTTATTGTTATTATTATTATTATTATTATTATTATTATTATTTTAATATTATTATTATTTTAATATTATTATTATTATTATTATTATTATTATTATTATTATCATTATCATTATTATTATTATTAATACAGGTTAACAAAATCGCAAAAAAATATATCGCGAATAATTCTGTAAAATTCTCTTTTCTTACGCTTGATATAATGTAGGAAGTTTAATAAAATATTTCCATACGTCACAATTTTAACCCATTGACGACCAAAGAATATATAATTTTCTAGGTAATAGGAACAGCAAATTATTCACTCATACAGACGAAATAGTGCTACAAAAATGTAGTATAAGTAAAGTTACCAACATGCAACATATTGTCCCCAAAAGTCTTTAAAGTTTTAAGAATCAAGAATTTTCAATTAACCCCTATAATGGCATATAAAATTACATAACCTAAAAACTGCTCAGGGAAACACATTTTCTTTGATCGTAAATGAGTTAACAACGTACCGTGATGGAGCCAAAATATTCCTCGTGATTGGAATGATTATACCTACAATATATGCAACATATTTTTCGCGATACTTTTTTACTGTTGACCTGTGTAATTATAAATTAACAAAAATTGTTTTATAAAAATTTGTGCTATATTTTTGGCCAAACTTTTGAAACTTTTATGTTATTTACAAAATCAATCGCCAGTTTTAGAGGAACTGAGAAAATTCCCAAATTTAAATATTTCTCAAAAATTGCAAAAATTCTAAATAATAATTATTTATAAAAATTATTATTCAGTGTAAAAAATAATAACAAGTTCCGAATCTTTTATACCCTTTCACCACTTTACCAACAAACAAAAAAAAAAATAATAATAGTATGCTTTAATATTTTCATATTTATACTTAAAATAATAATACATACTTACATTTATTTCACAAGCATCGCCTGCTTAAAAAAAATAACAACAACTTATAAGCATACATAAATACGAGTACTGACTTCATACACAAAAAACAACACACTGATAACACTGCGGAATAGTCATTTTGCGGTCTGGAACTTAACTGCAAATTTTTACTAATTTGAGGTCGCTGATTTCAAATCTAATCTCCATTTTTCTCTATCAGCTCGACTTTTCGAAATATACCGTTATATCCAAATTTAAGGCACTTTCACTACATATAATGGAATAACTTAAAAACGGTTCACCATATTCAGTTAAAAAAAAATCCGAAATTCGTCAACAATATTATTTTTAAGCAGTGCTTACATTGTTTTTAAATTTGTCCAGTAGTTTCAGAGATAGCGTTGAAGTTTTGAAAAGAAATAACAATTTAAAAAAAATTTTTTTGCTCTTTAAAAATTCATAAAAAATAAAAATGCGACAAAAATCACAGTTATGGTCTAAAAACATTTAGTTAAACATATTTCGAATGAAATGAGATTTATTTCATTGCAATCGGTGCACAACTTTTGATTTTATTCACAATTTACTGAGAAAACTGAATTGATAAAAATCGCTATTGTTGACTATATATATATATATATATATATATATATATATATATATATATATATATATATATATATATGCACACTCTTACAATTTACGACTTAATAGTAAAAAAATTATCCAAAAAAGTAATATCTGTTATGATCTGTGCTTTAATTTTATTACCTGTGGACTACTAATTGACCTTAATGAAAAAGTCACGAACGGAGTTCATTAAAAAAAAAAAAAAATAAAGTTTTATGACCTGATCATTTAACCGATTTTTTGTGTTAAGAAAGTTTTTAACCTGAGCGTTTAAAATAAAAACACTGAATGAATTTTTTTTTTTTTAGTTTATTAAGTTTTTTACCTCTGTTTTCCCTAAATTCCTTTTATTGTCAAAACAGTTATATATATATATATATATATATATATAACTGTTTTTGTTTTTTTGCAACATATTGCTTTTAGTTAAATTAACAGTTCGGTTGAATCCTAGATTCTGTGCTTTTTTATTGAACCTCCAACAGTTTTTGTTATATATGTGGCAAATTTTGTATACAAAAGCAAAGAAAATATGTCATGGAGGTTGTGATAAAAACCTATGAAGCATACTTTGGGAGAAAGCTTGCACAAAAGAATAAATATTGGGTACTCAATATCGTATGTAAGACTTGTGTAGAATCTTTGTTATACTGGAGTCAAGGAGGCTGTAAAGGGTTTCAATTTGAAGTACCTTCAATTTTGTACAACATACACATTAAAAGATGTTTTTTTTTATGGAAATCGCAATTTTTATCAATTCTCAATTTTCTCAGTAAATTGTGAATAAAATCAAAAGTTGTGCACCGATTGCAATGAAATAAATCTCATTTCATTCGAAATATGTTTAGCTAAATATTTTTAAACCAAAACTGTGATTTTTGTCGCATTTTTATTTTTTATGAATTTTTAAAGAGCAAAAAAAATTTTTATTTTTTTTCCAAAACTTCAACGATATCTCTAAAACTACTGGGCAAATTTAAATTCATTGTAAGTATGGCTTAAAGATAATATTGCTGCCGATTTACAGATTTTTTATGGTGAACCATTTTCAAGTTATTCCAATATATGTAGTGAAAGTGCATTAATTTTGGACATAACGATATATCTCGAAAAGTCGAGCTGATAGAGAAAAATGGAAATTAGACCTCAAATTAGTTAATATATATATATATGTATATATATATATATATCCTTTCACATTTTTGACTTTTTGAAGCGCCTATTTAAGCTGATAAATATTTGTATAAAATAAATGATAAATATTTGTATAAAATTTCAGTTGTTTTGTTACTCAAAAATGACCATAACTATTATTTTGGGTCCTTGCATTTTTTAAATTTAGGGCGGAATCGCAATTTTTTTGGAAGTAAATCTTTAACTTCTAATTGGCTAGCTGAATTTACATAAAATTTCACATAGGCATAGCATATGAGTGTACATTTTTAAGTTTAGAAGGGGACATATTAAAAATTAAAAAAGTGTAGTTTTGGTGGTGTGAAAATATTGCCTTCAATTTTTTTTATATAATTTAGAATTACGTCAGATAAAGAGAATAATTTATTTGAAATTTTTTAAAGTCATAGTTATTCTGCATATTTCCCCATTTTTTTAAATTTTTAAATTAGTATTAAATATTCTTAAGTGTAACTGCAAAATTTCATCTTATTAAAATCAAGCAGACTTATAATATTCTTAAAGCAAGCAAATATATTTCTACTTGTTTTTGTTTCATACTTGGCAAAGAAAACACCGTTCTTCATACCGAAAAAAGAATATTATTTCTGGGATTATTTATTCCTGTGCAATAATATTGTTTACACTTACATGATTTTGCAAAATGCACGTAAATTTCTAATATTTTGCATGTTAGTTTCCTACGGTTTCTTGCAGATGACAAATATCTACATAAATAAGAAACCATACAATATATTTTGGTTTTCACCTTGGGAATAGTTCTGAGCATAGTTTGGTAGTGCATTATTTTAGTCTTGGATGAAAACCTTAATTTTCTACATCTGTAACCAAGTACATATGTATTTATGTATGTATATATATATATATATATAAATATATATATATATATATATATATATATATATATATATATACATATATGTATATGTATATAGCTACCTATATGGGAAATACTCTTTGTTTTTAATTTTAGGGTTCAAGAAAATCGACTTTTTTTAAGATACATTAATGCCATTTGTTAGCAATATTAGTAGACATCAACGAAACATAAATCTGCCCGCGTAAATGACTTCTAGCGAACGCCATCAAAGTTATGGAGGTTTAAGAAGAAAAGGTTTTAAAAATTGCCAAATTATATTTTAAGCCATAATTCATAAAAATGATACAGGTACATTAAAGCGACTCACTGCAAAAAAGCAGCGAAAAAGCAGCTTTTCAGAACCATTCACTATTTCTTTAAAAGTTTGGGCACTTCTCGTAATATTTTTGTTGAGAGCTCAACAATAGGAGCTATTAAATTTCAGTTTAAATTTTGCAATGCTCAAACCGCCGTCATTTTTTAATTAAAAATCTGAAAAAATTAAAAAAAAAATGTAAAATTTGGTTTCACGACTTATCCTCAGTAAACCGATTTGATTTTCGGAAATCCACAGAACCATATTAAGTGGTAAATTTTTGTTGTTTTGCTCCTTGTGTTGTTTACAATACAAATTCATCAACTCGTCCTGTTGAAAAAATTTGGTAGGAAAACTATTCAAATGACGTATATTAATAGATTGAATACGGGAAAAATATAAGAAATTAAATATTAATTTTCAGTTCACTACCAGCTGTTGAAAGTCACGGGTCTATTACATTTTATCCAAAAAATTTTTTCGAGTTTTCTTTCGAAATGGGTCTTAAAAAATTCATAATTTTTAGCTTTTTAAGAAAATATAGGACTAATTTTTAGTACATCATAAAAAACTAATTCCTTTTTTTTCAAAAAGAGTAAAAACTTACATAATACTTTTGTTCCATTTATGAGTAAAATAGATATAAATATCTTTGTAGTAATTTTGATGTATCTTAAATTATTTTAAAAATTTTCACCAGAATGCACTAAAAATTCCTCGCCTGACCTAAAATTATTTCCAGAAGAAACTTAAAACTATTTTTTGGACAACATGTACTTGAACCTTGAACTTGAATCGTTGCACATTAGATGTAGCGGTACCCATTTTGAGCGGTCTTCCTACATCAGAATTGCAAAAATGTTGTTCATCGGGATACCCTAATGTGCATATATAAAAGTAACTTTTATGTATATTTATATATCTGAAGTTTTTATAATATTTGTTTGTTGGGAATACATTATTTCACAATAAGTCATACGCATTCAAAGTTTTATAGGGAACAAAAATTTTAATATATAGTCTGCAACTCCTTCCTAAGTTTTTTCATAAAAATAAATGCAAAATAAAAAGAATTCATTGTTTTTATAATATTTTTATCCAACATTTTTAACAATATTAATCAGTAGACTTACATGTCTTATGTAAAATACGACAAATACTAGTTACAACCTGCAGTAACAATAGAAAATTGGCATATGGAGTAGAATCACAAAATTGCGTTAATACATGTGCTTTCAAATTTATTGTAGTAATTTGCTTTTTTATACATTACAGAAGAATTTTTTGAATTAATAATATTTTTCTTTAGTCCAAACCATTTTAATCCATGCATTTCTGCTAATCTGTTTTAAAAATAATTTAATGAAATCCTGGAAACAGATCTAAACGCTCATAGACTTCCTAAGTATGTCCGTATCACATTTGGGTTATGTGTTTAAAATACTCGTATGGTCCATAACTGACCATACGAGTATTTTAAACACTTCCATATTATTATTCCATATTAGTATTCCTCCGGAATATTATAAGTCTATCATTCCAACTGTTTATATCGACTATTAGCAAAAACTTTTGATTTGGCCTAAATCAAACTCAAACTTTATGTGTAATTCTGGTAAAAATTACACGCAATATCAAAAACTACTGAGTTATTCAAATGAAAATTATAATATTTTCAATGTTTGATGCGTCTCTACTTTTCCATTAAGCATTACAAACACCTACTAAATATACCAATTATATTTAATTTCGTGTTACCCAAGCGATGTGTTTTAGCAAAATGTTTTTTGACAAATGTGGCCCTTTTTCAACTATCAACGACATTTGACTTAAATTTATGATCACGATTAATTATATTTATCGCCGTTCTTATATCTATCTATCTATCTATCTATCTATCTATCTATCCATCTATCTATTCAATATTTGTAAAAACTTCAATTTGCTATATAAAAATACAAAAACAAAAAGTGAAATTTTTGTGTAATTTTCAAAAAGTCCATACATTTTTTTTATTGACCTCATTTTTAATTCTCCTTCGATTTTATTGTGTAAACTAATAAATAATAAAAAACTAAGTTCACTTTGTAATCCATCAAAAAGTATAAACGCGCGAACAAAAAGTGTAGAAAAATGGGAAAAAGATAAGTAAATTTTATCCATTTTTTTAATTTTTTGAACTTTGAACAACAATCATGATTATAAACTAAAACCTATGGTGCTAAAATTTTGCACTCTATTAGTTTCATATCTTGTGATTTCAGATCTGTAACCCGCTTGTTTAAAATAGTATTACCACAAAACTTGTTAATGATTAAAGTCAGTTTCAGCCAGGTTAAACATTTTTGATAATGGCTTATTTGCTTACTCTGTATTACATAAATAAGTACTCAATAGTATAATAGCACAGTAATATTGAAATCTCGTGGACGAGTTGGCTAGAGCGTTGTATTAGCAACCAGAGGGTTGTTGGTTCAACCCCATTCTGATGATATTAGTTTTTTATAACAAAATGTATAACAAGATATTTTATACTAAAAAGTATTTGTCACTTAGAAAATTATGTGCGAGATGGTGTACTGAGTAAAACGTTAATCATTAAAAACGAATGGTTAATTTGTGTCTAAGTTCAAATATTATTTATTTTCGTTTAGATACATATTTTTAAGTACAAATAGAGTCAAAAAATAACTACATGAACAAAATAACTAGTTATTTAGGCAAAAAATAAGTAGTTTATTTTTGTTTCTAATTATATCTGCTAGCTTATCAGGAAAGCAAAGTTTTTGCTGGGTATTTATAAAATGTTTATTATTTTTACTAAAGAAAGTGCAGTGATATAAGCACATGTCATTTGTAATTACAAATAACATAAAAATAAAAAGTTATATCCCACTTCTGCAGCTATTTACTATTTTCTATTTTTTTTTTTAACTATTTACTGAAGTTTACCTTATTTTGGGTGAGAGAAATTTTTTCTTATTTTTTTCTGAGCTTCAAATAAACCATAAACCGTTTCAGACAATTTTAAGAAGTGTCATCAATTTGTTATAGCATATTTGTGCATACTTTAGTCTTAACAGAATATTTTGGGTTTAACAGCATACTTTGTCATATTTTCATAGAAAATCGTTATTTTAGAGCATATTTCACCAATATAAATGGCATATTTTTGCATATTTTATACTTAAAAGCATTATTTTGCATATATTACATTAAAGAGCATAATTTTGCATATTTTGCACTTAAGATAAAAAATTTACATATTCTTCAACCAAATTTAATTTTTTACATAATTTGTCATTAATGAAATTTTTGGTTTACTATCACATACGTTTTTCAAATCTGATTATCTAATAATTTGCTTCCTATAAATTGGTAGAAATGTTGTAATTTCCTGATGCTACGTATTAGCTTTAAATATTTGAAAGTGCAAAAAGAAAATATTTTTAGCAACTGCTAATAAAAATCTAAATTTTAAGGGTATATTTTCCGATTTTAAGAAAATTTTTTATACGCATAGAACCCTTTTTTTACGTCAAAACTAAAATTGACTTTATCCAGATTTTGTTAATAAAAAATTAATTTAAATCAATTTAAAAATATAAAAATTTCAGTTTTCAGTATGTCTGCTGTTACTCAAATCATAAATTAGAAATTCTAAAAAACTAAACTTAAAGCTTTATCGGATAATAATGTAAATCTTTTAAATAATTGATTGAGTACAAGATAGTTGTTTACAAATTTGTAAGAAAATTACTCAAAAAACCACTTAAAGAAATATATAATTTTCAATAAATTTTATTTTCAAACAATTTGATTATTGTTGATTAATTGGACCTTAAATAATGTTCCCCGAGCAAATGTTAAAAATGGGAAAATGGGTTGCTATAGTAAAAAAATAAAAGAAAGAACGTTTCATAAAAAAACCGGTTAACTGACAGAAAAAACCGGCCCATCTAATAATTCGAAAACAAAAATTATTCGAAACCGGCCGGTTTCTGGTTTTGAACACACTAACCACGATACTTACTGAGAAATAGAGAAAGGCGGGATCTTATACTTTTATATTTTTTTAACAAATTTAAAATATAATTTTAAATTTCGCGAAATTTTGACAATATAAATTTAAGAGAAAATCACGTTTCGGGTGTTTTCATAGCAATTTTATTACCCTTAACTATACGTTGCTACAGTGAAAAATCAATCGAGAAATATAATATCGTGCGTTTTAGACCTTTTTGACGACATTATAAAGCAGTTTTAGCTCCAAATTTTGGGTTATTCCCAAAAAACTTTTTGCGAGTAGGTTCTCGTATAAATTTATTCCTAATTCTGTTATTCTTTTTTCTTTGGAAAGTAGAAGGAGAAGACTTTTCATTATTCATTTTCATTTGTTATGTTTTGATCAAATATTAAAAACTGATTTTTAAACAAAAACTAGAAAAAATAAAATTGTTCCACATTTTTTCGAGTTTTACTGCGATTTATTAAAATTTTTTCTATAAAAGAATATACAACGATGCAATAACCAGCGTTACAAAAAAATATCAATTTTATTAATAATAAAATAATTTATTTATAATAACACTGTGCTCGAAAAAGAGACTTTTAACAAGACGACACTGAATTTAATGGCGTTAAACATTTCAAAAGTTAGCGCTCGATTTTGAGATATTTCACTTTGAAAGGATAAATGAGGGGTTATGGCAATTAAGTCTTTTTGCTTAAATTTAATGATTTAGGTGTTAAATTTCAGCAAAATGAACAATTAGGATTCTAATCATGAATTCTTATTCTCAAATAATTTGTAAACGCTAAATAAAAAAACTTTAAACTAACAAAAAATATTATTATAATTCCGTATGTAAGATAACTAGTGTTACCAATGAGAAATTTTTTAAACAAAAATATAAATGCCTTGAAGATTGGGCTGAAATTGATTTAGTTTATGCTTGGAGTAATATTCAATCGATTTAATGTTTATTATACGTAAATAATGTCGCTTTTATTTCAAATGTTATATTATTTGTACAACCTACAAAATTAAGTTTAAACCTAAATTCAGTGTACTTGAATTAGCTTTACCAGTGTGGTGCCCGGCCTATTAAAATTTGCGACTAGCACAGTGTAATTTTTATTACTGCAAAAATAAAGATTTATTCATAAAAATAATTAACATAAAATATTATTTTTATTAATTAAACTTCTGTACTTTTTTACGAGTTCTTCTTATATATATATATATATATATATATATATATATATATATATATATATATATATATATATATATATATAAATATATAAATATATATATATAAGAAGAACTCGTAAAAAAGTACAGAAGTTTAATTAATAAAAATAATATTTTATATATATATATATATAAATTGAAACTCGGAAAAACCCGGTTCAAAAATATCGGAGATATTAAAAAAAAACAATTTTTCAAGCCGGTTTTCTATTTTCTGAAGCTCGTATATTAGCAAGGGAATTCGTTTTTGTAAAACAGAAGGCAATTTTGACCGATATCACTAATATTTTTCTTGAAGTTCGATTTTTTGTTGAAAAAATAATTTTTTGAAGCACCTACACAAGCTATGGCCTCATCCTTGCATCTTGCAGCTTTAAATGGTGTGCTTCGCTGCCCTATTTGATACGATAACTAATATTTATTTTATATGGGAGCTACTACTCCCCCTGGACCTATTCACCTTATTTGAATTTTTATATGAAAATTTCTTTAAAATTATTATTTTTAAGACTTATTTTCATTTCATCAATGCGATATGATAGGATAAAGGCTCCAACGAAATTTGATTGCTCTAACTGTAACAGTTCCTTAGATATGCCATAGTGAATATTTGCTCTGCCCCGATTTTAAACTAATCGTCTCTTCCGTTTGAGTGTTTAAAAATGAGAGCTTAAAATATGGGTGTGGCATTCGATCAATATCCTATACAACTCATATTTCATGTAAATAGCTTCATGAATAATTTATAAAATTGAAAAAAATATATTTCTTTTAAAGTATGCGTAAAATCCAGATTTAAAAAGGCTATGGCCACCTCTAGCACTGATACTATCTCTGTGTAAAATTTTACACAAACAAACAAACAAGCTTACACATCATTTTTATAATATATGTATATAAAGATATAAGGATTTATAACTTCTTGATTCTATTTCAACTTTATATGTAAATAAAAATTATTTAAAGTTTTTAGATAGATATAGTGTAGGTAAATATATTTGTAATTACATCCAATATAACGTATTTAATTTTCATATAACACATCTCAACTCGGGTGAAAGGTATATAAAATTCGTCATAGCCGAATATAGCTTCCTAACATGTTTTATTCTTAAAATTACCTTAAAAAGACTAAAAATTAAGTATTTCAACAACGAAGAAAACAATTTCTTATTTACTATTACAAACTTTATTTTTACAGAATCATCCATTTAGGCATTTTGGAATCATCAGAATCTTCCATTTAAGAAAATCGATATTATTTTTATTTGATAAAAAATTGCATTTGCGGCGCTTCATTATGCGAATTAAAAATGCCTTAACTAATTTTGCGGAGTTACTAAGTAGATTATTATAGTTATTTATTAATATACATGCTTTATCAACCATAGAAACTATTTATGAAAATAATTTTTAAAAAATCTTATTAATGCGAAAAATCACCCAGAAATTTGGAAATGCTGAATAAGCAAGGTTTTATAGTTCAAAAATTATGAAAGATCACTTCAAAACAGTGGGTAATTTTTCATATAACCCAAATTTGTATGGGAATTGTTATGGCGATTTTTCATTTTGCTGGATGTTATTTATAAATTTATTACAATTTCTTTATAAAAATATAAGAAAACTAATGAGAACGTGAAAAATAATTAAAAAATTTAACTTTTTTCTGGTCTTATTTTTGAGGCATTTATCCTTTTTTGGCCTTTTTTAAAGTCCAATTTTTTCCCATCTTCTGGCAACACTGCCAAAAATTAAAAAATAAAATATTTTAACATACACAAATGTAAAAACATAATATTATTAATAATCAGTGCAACCAAAACTATGCAAAATCATATTTTTTCTGGGCGTCAAATTAACCAAACTGTTAGTTATTTATGTGTTTCAGACAGTTTTGGCATTGATTTCTTACAGCTTATTTTCCCATATATTAGTCCTAATAGCATATTTTTGCATATCTTGAGCTAAGCAGCATATTTTGATAGAAAATCTTTATTTTAGAGCATTTTTTAGTAATTTAATGCTAAATTTTTTCATATTTTATAATTAAGAGCATAATTTTGCATATATTACATTAAAGAGAAAAATTTGGCTTATTTTGTGTTGAATAAAATTTTTTGCATAATTTGGCATATTAGTGAATTTTTTTTTTTTTTACTTTTCAAATCCGATATTTTAATCTTATAAATTTATAGAAATTTTGCAATTTCCTGTTACAATGCATTAGTTTTGAATAATTTTAAGTTTAATTTTAATTTTAATTTCCAACAAAATCAGGTTATTTTTTAAAAGCATATATATATTTTTTTTAAATTTTAAGGGCATATTTAACGATTTAAGGAGCATTTTTTATATGCATAAAAGACTTTTCTCAGAGTATATTTTTGGGTGCCTACATTTAAAAATACGCTTAATTAACATCACCTAATTTTTTTGTAGACTTTTATTTGTCGAAAAAATTTTCTTCACTTGAAAAATTGCTGACAAGAATTAGATTTTCTGTGAAGTAATGAAGTTTTTTTTTTTTGATTTCATATTTTGAAATTAGAAAATAGAAAATTGAAAATAGAATCGAACCCCTGGTTTGAAAAATATAGTCATTTAAACCTTCTACTCATGAGAATATTAATTACAAAAAGCGTGATTTTCTTTTATTTACTTATTTTTTTAAGTGAATTTTCGCAAAATTTGTCAATGTAAATCTTATCACTAATTAATAGTTTTTATTATTTTAAAAGTCAAACTATAATGCAAAAAATGTAAGCATGAATTTGAGGTTATGAAATTATTTTTTGTTCTATAAAATAATAAGTCCTTAAAACATTTTGACGCCCACTGGATTTTGGTGTTAAGCAAATAAAAAAAAAAAAAAAATGAAAGCCTTCACATTAATATTAATGTAATTCATAATTCGCGGTAGTTGTCAGCAATCGAAATACGTTTGCAAACAAATACTGTTGTAGCCAGTATAAAAGAGATTTCCTTCATTTTTCCATTTTAGGCATCAGGACAATTCCCGACATGTATTTTTCGAAGATCTAGTCAGTCATATCTTATATAAAAAAATGTAAAACAAAATTTAGAAATATGATAGAAATTATAAAAATTACATAAAATGTTTGCATTTAAAAATTCTTAAACGCCCATTTGAGTGGGAGTAATTTCCTTTTAAAACTAAATTTTATTTTAAATTTTCTTCGGATTTTTCGTTGCTTCCATTTTATCACAAAAAATATAACCATATATCTTTTTTAAATTTATATGAATTTCGTAAACAAAATTTAAAAATGTTTAAAGTAAAAAAAGAAATGAAAAGAAAATAAAATATATAACTTTTTTTGTTTATTTTCCCTTGCCGTCTAAGTTTTTGTTTAATTTATCCATCCAGGCTAAGTAAAGGAATCTGGACTTGTTGTGTTTATATATTAAAGCGATAACACGAGTTATCACCTCCATAAAAAATCATTACGTAATAGAAAAAAATGAAAGCAGATTCTTGTTTTGCTCGTCAAATTCCATCGAGTCCACTTATTTTGGTTTAAAGGAGAAAAATTATTATTGATATATATTTGCCCACCATTGTCTCCCTACTTAATTTTAAGTATATATAGGTATTTTCATTTAATTGTGAATAAAATATTCGTGAATTAATTTTTATGATACATGACTTATTTTATTCATATATTACCAAATTTATAATAAAGCATTAAAAACTGAAAATGTTTGCCATTACCATTTCAAAAAGAAACTTTTAAGGAAAAAAACTCGTCAATTTTGCATTAAAAACAGTTTTTTACGAAAAATGTTTATGCTCAAATACTTATGAACTATTAATATTGTACACGCTACACGTTGGGGTAAAAGGGATCACAAATGGCGTTTAATTCAGGGAAAG